>PVHP010000596.1:53084-137405 GCA_004024765.1 Zapus hudsonius
CATGAGTAGTAGGGGAGATAGTCTAAGCCTGTGAATAATTAGATCAGCCTGACAACCCCTGGTTCCAACCACTGGTTCCTTCCCTCACTGAGCTGTTGACCAAAGTGACTCATGAGATTCCAACAACAAGACAGAATTCTGTCAAAGCTCTTGAGTGCTTTCCTCAGGCCTGAGGCAAAACCCTGTTACTGAAGAAACCTCAGACTGATATCGAGAAACCCTTCAACGTCCGGAATGGTATCCAGCCCCCAGAAGGCAGTTAGTGTAGTGCTGGAAGGCACTGCACAGGCTGCCAGGGGAAACTGATCAACGACAGCTGGAATAAACAGAGAAGTTTCTAAAATCAAAAAGTAATGAGTTTACAGCTTGCCTATATACCATACAAAATGTTTATAGCAGAGATCTTTCAGATTTTTTCTTATAGTAAATAATAAAATGAGATTTGATTTGCGACACTTTGATTCATTTGGCACCTGCAGAACTTCAAGTCTTTTCTAGAGCCAGCAGTGCCTGCACCTGTCTCCTACTAGGTACACGGGCTTCTGAGAGTTAATCCTTTTATTGCTTTGCAGAATTAAGGTTGACTTTAAAATTAACATTGGATTGCTATTAATATCTTTCCCCAAGTCTTTAATATTTGTTGTTAGAAATAGAAACATATTAACTGTCGCAGTCAGCCACCCAACACTGGGATGAATCTCCAAACCAGACACAGTTTGGGGGAGGAAAGCATTTATTGAAATTATAGGTCCAGGGAAAGTTCCATAATGGAGAAAGAGGCTGGCCACCTTTCACAGGTCCAAGTAGAGAGAGAAACCCATCACCAACAACTCCAAAAGCAAACAAGCACACTCAATCTGGCAAACAGCAGGAACTCCAGGCTTGAGCTCAGACTGCTCTTTGCATATGTATAGCTGGAATTTCAGACCCACCCCAGAAAGACCTTAGGGCTGGACCCTTGGATCTGGCCAAGGTCATACATACTCCAGGCAGTCAGCTGGAGAAAAACTTCGCTCTTGAATCTATTGGAATACATACCTTCCAACTGCCATTCTAACAGTAATTTCAAAATAAAGGTGGCATGTTTGGAAACATTTTATTTGTCTTCTTCAAGCTAAAAATACTCATTCAATAGCTAATGTCCAAGTGTTCTTTTACTTTTTTTTAAATAAAGCTTTTAATAGTTGCTTAATGAAGCACAGCTAAATTATGTATCTACTTGATGTGAGACACTAAAAATTTAACACTGAACGTCATTCCTATAGAGTATAATACTTCCTTCCAAATTAACCCATCAAAAATAGAAATAACTAGCCAATCACAATAGCAAGAGATTCATGTAACTGGGACTCTCAGATTCATTTGTGTCTGACTAATCATTTTCAAGCCTAATCCACTCAGACATTTCCATGGAACTACCATGGTAAAAAAAAAAAAAACTATTCATAAATTGAATGAGACATGTGAAAACATTTCTCACAGGTACAACCTCCAAAGTATTTGACGAATCCAACAGCTCAATCACTAACAATTAATATTTTAATTATTTCATGTTCAACATCAAAACAGAGTTGCTAAGTCTTAGTCCATAATGAAGGCTTATGTGTGTCTATTTTTAAACAAATATGAGTACATATACATAAGCATCTATAAAGCTATAGGAAAATAAAAATTAAGAACACAACAATTTCATCAAATACGTCCCTCAACTAATACTTTCTAAGCACTGACTAAGAGCATGCATGAGGGAAGAATTTTCCTGAGCACAGTACCAAGACATTACTTCTAAGCCAGCAAAGCTTCCTGTGTCCTAACATATTGATATCCTCATTTCTCAAAGACCAGGCACCCCCAGTAGGATTCACTCTTAACAGAGGGAACCTTAGTCTCTATTTAGATTCATAGGAGAACATGAACTTTGTTCCTCTGGCAAAAGAGTAGTGATCCTTCTGAGAGGGGTTAGGAGAAAGACCCTTCCACAGGTAGATAGGAAGTGGCCTCAGACAGGTGACCTCATGTCACGCGACACTCCCAGGCCAAGGCTTGCCACTCCCCCCAGCAAGGAAATCTTTAAAAGTCTGGACTTAAACTTGGGCAAGGGCTTTTTTTCTTCTGTCTGGACTGCTGGCTGGGAGGCACTCAGCACTGGGCTGGTGAGTGCTATCTCTCCCCGGCTCTCTGATTTCGGTATGGGGATCAGAGAGGGTGGGAAGGGAATTCCTCTTTAACATGTGTGCTATTTCTTTTCCTCACTTTTGGGGTGATTTTATGTACTTTTCCTTATGTTTTATGAACCTCACAGACCACGTGGTGGTTGGGTGGCCTTCCCATCCAATTCCCCTTTACTTTAACTAATTAATCTAGAAGGAATAAATGTGATAAGATCTATTTCTGTCCCTGTGTATAATTCTTTTGCATTAGAGGACACAAACTCGGGGGAGGGGGGAAATTCATCAGCCCCTGTATCACTTCTCTTAATAAATCGCAACAAAAACTAAACAAAAGCCCTGATGGTTCCAACCTCCCTTTCATATGGCATTTTCTATCCTACAGAGGAGAATATGTGCTGTCTCTCCCATCAGTGTCCTGAGGGAGACAGTAAGCAGGGGCTACTCATTCAATGACCTCCAAGCCTCCTTTCAACAGAACACTTTCTTGCTGGTAGATAAAGTGCAACCAAAGGCATGGAGGTGATATGGGAATTTGGGGGTGTCTTTGAGAGCTTTGGAGCCTTATCTTGGCTCAGGGTGGGTAATAACTCAGGAGCTAGGGTCCTAGAAGCTCAATAGTTACACAAAGCTTTCACGGAGTCAGTGGCCTTTCAGGTTCTTACCTTATGAATTTTGGTAAATGAAACTCACAGACCAAAAGATAAAGGGTAGAAAGACTTTATCATAGGGAGAGCTTTGTCCTTAGGAGGAGAGCTAAGAGCATTTGAAGAAGGAAAGAACACAGAACTCGATAAAGAGGCAACAAGAGGGAGTTTCCAGAAAATGGGAAGCCTACCTAGAGACCAGATTAGGGTCATTTAAGTAGCCCACTGATCGAAGGACAAAAGTGATTAATTCAGTCCCAATCCAGGTGTCTGGGACTAATCCCTTTACATTCCTTTCTCTTCCAGAAAATGAAGATATAAGACCTTCTCTGGTGTGGTTTGAGTAGAAAGGAGATAAAAGAGAGAAAGAGAGAGGGGGGGTTCTCCATTATAGGCCCAATAACATTCCTCACTTTTACTTTCAGGGAGCCCTGTTACCCCTAAACTGCCTTAGCAATAGGAAGGAACAGTTGAATGAACAGTAGACCACCAAGTCAGGAATACAAGTTCATGCCCATCAAGGAGGAGGGAAAGGAAAGACAAGGCTCATCTTAGAAGCCTGGGCCTGGTCTGAAAGAGGACACCACTTGCCTTTCATTCGACTTTCACATATTCAGTGTGAAAGAAGTTAGGAGGAAGACCCTCCCCCGTAGGTAGATAGGGTGTGGTCTCTGACAGTGACCTCATGTCACATTGCCAAAACTCTTCCTTGGCCCCTCCTCCAAGGGAAAACTTTAAAAAATCCAAGCACACGTTTGGCAGGTGCTTTTTCCTTTTCCTGACTGCTGGAGGCTGAGGTCCAGGTGGGGAGTTTAACCCCCTTTTTTCTCCCCCCCCCCAGATCTGGCCACTGGCTGGATCTGAGAGGGAAGGAGGGGAGATATTTTTCCTCTTTAAAAGTGTGTTTCTCCACTTTTGATGATTCTGTGCACTTTTACGATTGCCTTGTGAATCTCCCTAGCCACGTGGTGGTGGGTTGCCCTCCCAATCCTACTCCCAACCCGCTGAACTCGCCCTGCTATGAATAAACATGTGTGATAAGGAGATCGCTCTGTCTCGTTCTGAAAGTGTCCAGTTCTTTAGCAAACTACGATTCGCTTACTAGCCTCGGCCCTTACAAGCGTATGTTCTTAGAGGCCTCATTCTGTGCAAGTATTCTCACACTGGAGGTACACCATGAAAAATAAAACAGGAGCTGGGCTGGGAGTGTGATGGGGAATTTGGGGGCTCGGGGGGGGGGTCCCTAGATTTTTGAACCCAAAGTTTAGGTCCTGTCCTAACCTTAATAAAGAATTAATATAGACTCAAAAAGGACAAATTATAAAGTATTAAGTTTATTTGGGAGAAATCACTAATTGTGGAGTTTATTTAAGGGGAATTGGGATCTAGGAAAGAGGAAAACACCATATAGTTTACAAGGCTTATTTAAGAAAGATTGACGTTTAAAAGAAAAACTGAAGTAAAGCTGCAAGCACCACTTAAAATAAACTGAGGCTTTTTTTAAAAAAAAAGTAGAGTCACAGCATGAGAGAAACTGAGGCGTCCAAGGGAGGCTTAGAGCAGAGCTTCAAGCTGAGGGAAAATATACTTAGAAGGCACACCCATGGTATCTACCATGTGCCTTCCTGTGCAGGGCACTGAAAGAAGAGTTAGAGGAGCAGCCATGGCGGGTAGATGGAGGGGTAAGTATGCACGTGGTGGTTCAGAGAACATAGGAAAAAAAGCAAGTGAGAAGCAACCACCGTAAACCATAAAGCAGAGGCAAGTCGAAAAGTTCCCCTAGACCATGGGGGAAAAAAAAAAAGACACAACAGGAAGCAGATGGCAGCCTTTACAGTGTCAGGTTCAGGTCTGGAAGGGGTAGACCTAATTGGTTAGTAGATTTGGAGGGTGGACCCCAGAGCTAGCCCACCTGGGCCAGCCCACCTGAGCCATTCCACCTGGTGTTGTCCAGTCTGTGGACAGCAGGGGGCACGGGAGATCAGTCTGGGTCAGACACAAGTTCCAGTTCTGCCAGGGAGAGATGGCATGTGGACTGGCATCTCCTGATTCTCTCTGGGCCTCAATCCCTATGCGAAAGTGCCTAAAAGAAGCTAGCTTGCTCCTATTCTCTCTCAGCTGGAGCCTGGCGAGGTTCCAGCAGGGAGAAAAGGAGATGCGTAAGAGTGATGAAATGCTTACCATTGCTATGGGGAGAAAGAATATTCCAGTCAATGAGAGAGCAAGACTAGAAAGAAAAAAAACTCAAAAAAGCAGGAGTCCCATAGGACAGGCCTGGTGGATGAGGGTGGATGTTGGCTTTTAGTCTGGAGGGTTTTGAACAGTCTGAAGCCCAATATTTGTTCAATAGATCAATTACAAAACTAGACAGACTTAGGATAAAACTTGCTATCATTTCTATACCCTCCTTTGATCCTAAATATTTATCAGCATTTTAAGTGGAGTCTTACAAGAGAATGGGGAAACGGTAACACTGATGTTCATTTATATTTCAGTCGTTATTGTCAGAGCTGTAGTCTGAGTCCGCATTGATGTCCACAGAAGTTCACACACATGGGAGGTGTGAAATCTCCACGTGGGTAACAGGGACACTGAGGATTTGTAACCCAAGAAGGCAAAAAGCATCATGTTCTTAGAGGAGAGGCTGAGATCAGTTAAGCAGCAGTAACTCATTGACTAGAAGGGGAGCAGAGATCAATTAAAAACATTATGGAATACTTGTAGTGACTAAACACAGCACCCCTCACCTAAAAAAGAAAGAAGACGGGGATGGACGGTAGATGCATTTAGAAGAAGGACTCAAGAGAACTTCAAAATTAGTGGAATATACTGTACAAGAGAGAAAATCTCAAAGATGATTGATTTCTTTTTAATTTAGATAAAAATGGTTTGGCCAAAGAGTGGGAAAGTCAGAAGATAACCTGGTTTGTTCATTTTTCCTCTAGCTAGGAGATCTACAGAGGAGGAACCAAAGATTTGAGGACTATATCTCTATTTTTTTCCCACTGGGAGAATGAAGGATGAATACGCTCTTAACAGGTGAAAGGCTCCTTTCTGTAGGATCATGCAGGGTGCATGGTTTAAGATGAGGCTCGTCCCAAGTACTCTGGACTTTTCTCAGGATTTATGAGGACACTTCACTGAGGTGCGACCGCACCCCAGCCTACCCTCAGGCCTTCAGTTAGAGCTTCTCTGCTTGTGTCTCTTTGACTAAGGCATTTGGGGGTCTCTTTGAGGGCCACAGAGCCTTTCTTGACTCTTGGTGGGGCTGTAACTAAGGAGTTAGGTTGTTGGATATTCACGGTCACACAAAAGTCTACTGAGCCAAAGAATGACATTCATACACCATAGAAGGTTAAATGAGAAAGACTGATTATAAGCTGAAACGAAGGGAAGAGGACAGAGCTTCTGTCCAAGAGATGGGAAAGCACACTGAGAGACCCAGATTGAGATATTTTATAGGTTGGCTGAGTGAGGGCTGAGCTGTTTAGTCCAACCCCAATGGCAGGTGTCCAGGAAAGGGAGTGATGTCATCTCTTAATTTTCTCTCCTAGAAAAGGAAGAGATTCTCCCCTATGTTCCTAGCCTCCAGCAAGGTGGAAACTGTAAACTCCTGTGGGGGGAAGGAGATGAAGAAGAACCAAGTTCTTCCTTACAGGCCCCAGGACCTTCCTCACTTTCACTTCTGGGGCCCTGCCACCCCTAAACTGCCTCATCTTCATGCACTGAACTTCCTGTTAAAATGTTGTTCACCCGTGAGATAACACATCACTGACAAATGAACCACACCACAATGCACTGGTTTTCAAAACATCCACCATCTTACTGCTAGATTCTTCCTTCCACGTGGTTTACGGATGCATTGACACTTGTATTTTGAATCTATTACACACACACACACCACACATACAGACATCACACATACACACACACATACACACACCACACATATACACACACACCACACATCACACATACACACCACACATACACATACACATACACATACACATACCATACACACATACACACACCACACACACCACATTCACCACACATATACACACACCCCACACATATACACACCACACATACACACACCACATATACATACACACTACACACACATACATATATACACACACACTACACAGCACTATAGACATGTGAATATGTAAGAGTCTCAGAACTGTTACATAACAGAAATGGCATATATTTGCATAACTACAACATAAGGCAGAAAGTATGAAGATTCTACAAAGGAGACATCATGGAGAGAGTGCTTCTCTTCTGTGAACCCTCTTACTTAAATACAGCTAAAACCACCATTTAAAATAAGGGCTTCGAAATAGATCAGAGTGTTGGAGAATTAAGAAAAGCTAGATTTTTCTCGTGGGGATGATAAAATATCATCTTTGTGGATAAGATATTTCTAGAACCTGGTGTTAAAAGCAGAATATAATTTCCACGTGTATATTGTAGAGAAAGACTTCTTAGGCAAAGGAAGATATTCTGATCCCAGGGCCAGAAGAGGAAGGCACCAGGCATACTTGGAACATATGGCCCACGAAGAGCAGAGAGGACAGAGATGACAAACTCTGAATCAAAGCCGCCCACTTACATGAAGTGTGAGTTTCCTGCCACTTACAACCCAATCCACTTTGAAGAGCTGTGAATATTAGCAAGCGACGGTGTTTACAGTCTACTGGGAAGACAGACAGTTTAACCGACAGTGGCAAGAACGCGTGGTAAGTGCTAGCACAGTGGAATTAAAGGGGATTTGCAACTTCCAGTGGGGCTGAGAAAAGCTCCCCCGAGAATCAGTCCAAAATAGACCTGAGTCGGGATGAGTGAGAGTTCAGCAGGAGTCACTCCAGGGAGAGCAGAGGACACAGAAGCTGTCATGTGCCCTCACCTGAGCCCAGAGGCTGGGTCTGTCTCAACAACTGAAGGAAGAGAAGCTGGGCTGACAATTCACATGAAAGGAAAGAAACAAGGGAATAAAAGGAAAAGATACAGAGTAAATCTCGAAAATGCTTTAAATGCATTGGGGAATTTGGGAGTTGAGACATCCTGAGGATTGTTTGCTTGCTTATTTGTTTCTAAAGGAGGAGAGACTTGAGTTCTTTTTTTCAATTTTTTTTTTATTGTCCGTAATGAGTTACAATATTTAGTGGGCAAACAATTGGGAGTTGTTATCCCCAATTCCCCGCTGCCCCCCCATCCCCAATCCGCTGGATAACCTCCTCCATGGGTCGTCTGGATCAGTCCTTGTGGCAGGGGACCATGGATAGCCTAGTCTTCAGCCAGGTTCTCGCTGGATCATCTCCCCCACCACGGCTCTCACAATCTTTCCGCCCCCTCTTCCGCTCAATTCCCTGAGTCATGGAGGGTGGGTATTAAGGCTGCTTTAATGTTGTGAGCTTAGGGGTCTTTGTGTCAAAGATCATTGGTTTCTGTCTCACTGGCTTATCCTGTGTTGATGGGGAGGCTCCACATGGAACCCCGCAGAGAATGACAGGATGAACAAGGGACCCACAGAGACTTGAGTTCCTTAAAGGCAGCTGAGTTGGGAGGAGGACTGAAGAAAACCCAGAAAACCCACACCAGGAGGACTGGACAGGACAGGGGAGCCACCAGGAGCACACCCCTTCCTCCCTCCACTGGGAGCTAGATGAGGTCCCTTGGTTAAGTGACTCTTGCGCTTCCTGGGCTGCTGGAAGTTGTTTCCTACTCCTCTGTCATGGAGAGTTCCTCCCATTTTTTTTTCCAGGGTGTTCAGGGTTACAAGCTCACTGTGATTTCATAGGAAGACAAAGGCAGCAAGTAAGCCAGACAAGCACACTTCCAGGCTCTGTACCTGCACGGTTGGCAAGAGAGCTGGATCCTGCTTTCTGGTAGTGAAGGTGTTAGGGTGAGGTTTAAAAGAAAGAAAAGCAGACAAGCCATCACCTTCCGAAGGAAGAGAGCAGAGGGGTCGGTTGCTTGGATTGATATTTTCACAGTGAGAGAGAGTCGTTGACTCAGGTGGTAAACGTGCTTCTGTGTATAAGTCCTAAAGTCAAACCTAATTCTTTGTATTTGAATAAAAATTAATTTAGGGGGAAAATTATAAAGTCAAATTCACAGTGTAAGGCCAACTCTAACCAGGCTACTTAACAATGAAGCCCTGTCCTGCCATGTGCCTCATTCGCCTCCACAGCCGCCCAGGGCTTTAAAATGACACCTGTCACCTTGCAACATTCTATATTCTCTACCGACCTGTTATATCCTTTCCCCATCCACTAGAATTGAGGGCAAGGGTTTTCGCTGTTTGATTTATTATTCTTTCTCTGGTACCAAGACTGGGTCTGCTATCTAGGTTTATTAATCATTACTTGGTGACTTGTTGGATGTCAGCATTGACTATCAACTTTCATTTTGGTGAGGTCAGGCTCAGGAGGAAATGCAAGCAGGTACTTAGGAATGATGACGTAGAAAGGCAGGACCCAGACCTCGTGACAGAGACTCAAGGCGAGATGTCTGGAGGAACATAGACAAAGCAAAAAATATTTTTAGTGTGAGCTAAAGATGGTATTTAGAACATTATATTTGAGAGGAAAATATAATGTCCAGGTCAATGGACTCAACTGCACATTGGAAAGGTAAAACCAGGGTTTAGGCAAAGCATTAGAAATCAGAGTCTCGGGATAAAATAAAAAGATAGTTGCAGAAATGGCTTGACTTGTAAAGCCTGATGGCACATATTCCCCCCTCTCTATCAAATAAATACATATTTCTTAAAAAATATATTTAAAGAAGGAAAACAGAGTGTCAGCTCCACACACAGAATAAGTGTGTGAAGTTATAGACATGTTAATTCATTCCCTTTATCATCTCACAAAAATCTACATATATCCAAAGGTCACATTTACACGCCATGTAGAAAGATACATGATTTTATCTTCCAGCTAAACATTAGTAAGTCCTAAGTCTCAGGATAAGGTGGAAAGTTAATGTCAAGTAACCAAAGGATACGATCAAGTTTAGGGGCATCCAAGAATAAGTAATCTAGTGGGAACCTATGGGGAGAAGAACAGTGTCACAGGTTAATTACACACACACGCACACAATCTTCTCCTAAAGACAATCTTTAGTGCATAATTGCATCAATACTGAGTGTCTAGAAAGCTCTCCACATAAGAATTACAGTTTTGGTAAAACTGGGCGCCTCGGCCCTCTTGTGGTCATTCTGAGTAGCAACAGTTCTACCCTGGACTCAATTCAGAAGCCCAGGAACAAACCTCCCTCTGTTAGTCTTCCTGTGACCTGAAGAACAGACAGCCTGTCTACACCTTACAAGCCTCTCTGCCCATCCTACCACCCCGAAAGGAAAAGCTAGAACACATATATTAGGTGAATATTGGTAAAAACCAGCACCAGCAAACAAATCCTGGATAAAGTGTTTCATAGTTCAAATTTTCAGCGAATAATCGTTTATGCTTTTAATTGCTGTACTGAATGTTTGGAGTTTGAATTTTACTGAAATTAGTTAATGTTAAGTTTAATAGGAAATAAGTCAAGATAATATGAATACCATATCTGCACATGAAAACAGTTAAAACATAGGCTACAATGCTGAATTACTAAACAGTCTCTAATTCAACTTTTATTAAAACAATTGATCATGTGCCTGTTATGTTACAGTTTAATGAACGTGTAACTCCATACAGACTCCAGCGTAATTTTAGTAAAAAAAAGATTTTTACAGTTCAGCATATAGCACACACACAAAAAAGATGTTCTTGTATTTTTGCTGCCAGTTTTCAACTTTTTTTCTTCCAAAACCATTCACTGAAATTACAGTAAAACAACCCAGATGGCTCTGTATTTTTCTATGGTCATGTTCTATATTTTTGAATTTTGAATAAAAATTCACGAGTAGTCTGGGGAGCTGATATATAAGACTTAAATATGGATAGAGTCCTTCAAATTCATAGAATATGAATTTAAGCAGTATCTGACCTCATAAACGGTTTTTAAAAATTCCACACATCTTAGCACATAAACACTAAGCAGTTGTCCACGTAGTCAAATGTAAACAGTGGTTTTCCTTAATTACACTTGACTGCACACTCCCATAAAATAAACACCAATAATTTAATAATTCAATAGCATTATCTTCATTGGTTACTTACAATCTAAAATGGAAAAAAATTCATTAAAAAGAAATTCCTTAACTTACAAAAAGTTTTTCACCGGAAGATCATTACAAGTCATTATTTTTAATACATAGCGTATTATTCCTTGGAAAAGAAAGGTATGTGTAATGTTTAATTCTTACATTAGCTTACAAAAAAAACCTTACCCATAAAATTGTTGAAATTATTTTAGTATAATTTTCCCCAAGTAATATTTTACATTGAATGTGTTAATATATGGTAAAAACAAACACAATAATGTGAAAAGATACAAAATTTTAAAATATTTACATACTAATTCCACCCCCCAAAAAACAGATTTAGTTTCAGATTTATTTTAGAACCTGAAGGTGAGGGTTCACATTTGCCCTACAATAGTTTTGAATTCCTGACAGTGCGGTGAAAATATGTATGTTTTAAAATTTTATTTTATTAATATTTATTTATTTGCAAGGATAAAGAGAAAGAATGGGCACACCAGGACCTCTTGCCTCTGTAAATGAATTCCAGATGCATGCGCCACTTTGTGCATCTGGCTTTAGGTGGGCACCTGCTAATGAAACCGAGGCCTCCTGGCTTTGCAAACAAGCATCTCTCCAGGCCTATTTATGCTTGAATAGACGGAAGCCCTTAGTCCAGCTCCTTGTTTAACATAGTCTCAAAAAAGGGTTATGATCATTTCTGTTTAACACAATGCCAAAATCACTAAAAAGATGGTGGGTGGTTAGAAGATGTAGCATAAGCTATTATTGTGTATTTCAAGGCGATCCAAAAAATATTTTTGAGAGAGAGAGAGAGAGAGAGAGAGAGAGAGAGAGAGAGAGAGAGTCAGAGGGTAACTTCGGTGTCAGTCCTCACCTTCCATCCTGTTTGAGGCAGGATTTCTCCCTGGTCACAGCTGCACTTGCCAGACCAGCAGGGCTGCGAGATTCCTGGAAACTCTGGGGTCTGTATCAGGTACTCATGGCTGTGCAGCCAGAGCTTGAAACACTAAGCCATCTCCTCAAGCCCCTCATAAAATGTTTTGGAAGGACACTTGGGCTTCAAGAATAATTAGTATTAGTATTTATTAAGTAGAAACTCTGCATGAATAAGTCCACCATTTCCTTCCTCCCTGCCCCCATTCCACTGAGGGCCCTCCTGGGTGGGAGGGCTGGTTTGCATCAAGGGGTGGAGGGCTGTGAGTTGTTCAAACAGCAGTCAGTCATTGGCTGGGGGAAGGGCAGGGCCTCTGGGTAGCCCCCCACACACACACACACACCATGGCTTTTGTAATCTTCAAGCATAAGGTGTACCCTACTGGACTGAAAGATCAGAGTATTCCATGTGCCACTTCTTGTATGTACTGGAATATACTTTAGCAAAAGTATCAGTGGGCATTTATAAACTCAAAGAAGATTCAGTAACATTATAAAACATTGTATCTCAAAGCAGGTTGAAATTCGGTGACACAATTTTGTTCAGACAATCTCTAAGAAACTAACACTAGATTGTGGGATTAAATAATTTCATTCTCTCTCAAAAAGAAAAGAAAAAACTATGAACTTTACTAAGGCTCAAACCTAGGGCCTCATGTATGCCAGGCAAATGTTCTATTGCTGAGCTACATCCATAGCCCTCTTTTCACCTGAAAAATATATATATATACATTTGTATTTATTTGAGAAAGACAGAAAGAAAGAGGCAGACACAGAGAGTCTGGGCACACCAGCAGACAAACTCCAGAACACAGTGCCACTTTTGCATCTGGCTTTATGTGGGTGCTGGGGATCAAACCCTCACCACTGAGGCTTTACAAGTAAGTGCCTCTAACCACTTAGCCATGTCTCCATCTCTCGTTCTACTTTGATCTTGAGATCGGGTCTTATTGCAATGTGCTCCTGGCTGGCCTCATAAATTTGCCTCATAAATAGTTGAAGTGACAGACCAATGCCAGGAGATAGAGTTATTTTTAAGGTTTCACCCACTAAAAAAAAAGTTTTTATTTTTCACATTAAAGCAAAAACAGAAGAAAGGATATGAGCGGTCCTTGACACCATGGATTTCATGTTAAAGTGACATCCCTTCAGTGTTGTGACTCCTGCTGTCATCCGTGCAGCCAGAGGGTGGCGCTGTGGTACCATTTGTTAAAATTTTAGCTTGAAAGTTTGTTTTCTTTAAGCAACAGCATTTTGTTAAGCCCAGTTTTGAAAAATCTTAAACACATCAGTGACAGGTAAGCTGACTATTTCATTCCTTTGGGTGGCTTGAATTGGCGTTGCTTTGCAAGCATCTAAGTAAACTCAACACAGGGGAGTCATGAGTAGGACCCTTGGTTACAGATTGAGTAAATGGTGGTTTTTGTGACAGTGTTGCTGTCTTAGTGGATGAAAACAATGAAGAAACAATTAGGTTTTTCCCATATTATTTTCATGCATCTCTAATTTCTTTGTGTGGGGGTGCACACGAGTGTGGTGTGCCTGCAAGTGGTGGCCAGAGGCTGGTGTCTGGTGACTTCCTCCACCAGTTGCTCACTGCTCTGAACTGACAGCTCACTGATCCGCTGCACCAGCCAGTTAACCACGGGGATCCCCTGTCTCGCCTCTCCCTTGCTGGGATTGTAGGCGGGCACCACCACACCTGGCATTTATGTGGACACTGGGATCCACACTCAAGTCCTCACATTCGCATAGCAAGTTCTTTACCCACTGCACCATCTCCCCAGCCCTATACATCCACAATTTCTAAATGAAGTCTTAGAATACCTCAAACATCTCTCCATACGATCCAAAATCTTAGGGGGAAAAAACACTTTTGTCAGCCAAGTAAATCCAATTTCAGCCTCATTTCTTTCTCTAATCCTGGATGTCTTGGGTGAGGGGCCTTGCTGAAGTTGTTACAGGGTTACTTTGGCCCCATACTCTCATCACCTCATCCTCTCAAGCATTCTGGTGACCTTGTTTGATCACTTATTTTTGTTAAGGATCTGGGTTGAATCTGACACCCCCAAGTTGGATGATCGGGAAAGCTGTATTCTTTTCTATGTATGCTCCTTGAACTGTTCACCTTTGACCTTTGGCTAACCTAGGAGAAAGCTTAACCTACACACACACACACACACACACACACACACATACACACAGACACAGTCAGGTTGGTGGTATAATCCTAGCACTTGGGAGATGGAGGCAGGAGCATCAGAAGTTCAAGGCCATCCTCTGCCATAAGGGAATCATTAGAGGGCAGCCTGGGCTACATGAGAAGCTCTCATGAAGCAAGGAAAGAGAGAAAGAAGGAAAGGAAGGGACGGGGTGAAAACAACAGGAACACTAAGTATCTATTTCACAGGTGAAAAACGAACCCCAGAAGAGGCAAGGTGAGATTTTTAGGTCTGTCCAGAAGGTGCATCTGTGGCCATGCAGAACCGAGGCACAGCCTTTGGTGGAGTCACCTTGGGGGAGAGAGCAGGTTCAAGGTCATTTGTAAGTGAGGCAGCAGAGGCTCCACCTACATCCTCTGTCCTTCGGAGCTCTGCCCTGTCCTGCAGATTGCAAGGTAGCCCACCTCTGCAAGGTGAACTGTGAGCATCATGGATTTTAAACACTTCTATAAAACTATTTTAAACCCTTTGTTCCAATGGAAAGCAACTTCTTTTCTAAAGAAAACCTTCTATTGAGTGTCACTGTGGCGAATTGAGTTGTAATCATGAAGTTATTTCATAACTGAAAATGTGTGAGATTGACTTATTAAAAAGCAACAGACGGGGAAGGAGAGATGGCTCATCAGGAACTTGCTTGCAAAGCCTGATGAGCAGGTCAGTTCCACAAAGTGGAGCATGCGTCTGGAGTTCGTGTGCAGTGGCCCCTGGAGGCCCTGGCACGCCTATTCTCTCTCTGTCTCTCTCCTCTTTCTCTCTCTCTCTCTCGCTCTCTCTCTCTCTCTCTCTCAAATAAGTAAATAAAATACTTTTTTAAAAGTAACAAACGAGAAACATGCATGAGTATTCTGCATGAACTGCTGAGCACCCCTCTTGTTTTGATGGGTTCACATACAGGCATCCTTGCAAGGAAGCCCTCCTGGTCTGCTGATACTGTCCCCCTTCCCTCTGGACCAGTAATAAACAAAGAGCACTTGGAGTTAGGAGATTTAGCGGTGAACATAGAAACCCATTCTAGAACACAGTTTAGAAACCATTGTTTAGAACAATGTCCTGACTGCCAATTCCTCCTATATCTGCAGTTGGCCTCAAAACAGAGACATTATCCCACTTGGTTCTGCAAATTCTCTTTGATGACTGCTGGTGATGTAATTCATTCTCCCTCCCCCCTCTCTCTTCTCTCTCTCTCTCTCTTCTTGGTTCCAATTGTTTTCTAAGACTATACTATTGAGATACCCTTGACAACAAAAGACTTGAGGGGCGCCTTCCAAGTTCCAGCATGCCACTTTTGGGGTAAGAAACATCCAAAAAGATAAGATTTGGGGAGGTGAGAAGGCCAAGAGGAAACAAGTCCCCCTCTGCTTGCCTCAAATACAGCTTTTACTCCCAGACTCTCCTCAGAGTCAAAGTCATGAAGCAAAGAGTGAGAATCTAGCCTTTTGTCACTTAACTAGCTTGGGGACATAATCTTAAATGAACATGGAATTCTTTCTCTCATTTCCAGGAATCAGAGGGACTTATGCGATCGCAAATGTTCTCTAGGGACTGGAAAGGAGATGATTGAATATTTCGACTTTCAGGCAAAACAAACTCCTTGTGACGATTCTCCGAGGTGCCCTTAATGCGGAGCATAATGACAGGTTCCCTGTTAGATGGCAGGCCTCGTCTGTGCGGTTTTATTTCCAGGGAGACAGGGCAGGATTTGCTGCTATGCAGACTGAGTAATGTTGGAAGCCAACATCATGTCACATTTTGTGCGCACTTTCCAAAGATCAATCCAAGCGTTACAAATGGGACACAGACCGCCATTGTCCCCGGGACACTTTAATTACCCACACCTACAATATTCAACCTGTTGTTTGCATAGGGACAACTTTGCGACACAAAAACCCACCAGAAAGCCTCGGGAAAGAAGGCTCGAGAGGCAGAGCCCCAGGCGCCAGTCACCCCCACATCTCATCCTTCAAGGCAAAGGAGTCTGCAGTTTATTTATGCCTGAGGATGGGGGTCCTGGCTGCTTCTCTTCAAAGCTCCTCTGCCTGCCTGCGAGCCCTTCCTAAATAGGCAGCCTGCTAACTCAGTCTCTTCTGCTGCAGTTCAGGAGGATTTGCCAATTGCCAGGAATGTTGCTTTTATTTTCATAACTCAGCTCACAGAAGTCACAGTGTTCCCCTGGGGAGTAAATAAACCCTGCTGGCCGCTCTCTTTGATTTCTCGGCCCCATCCCTCCCCTCCTTAGGCTCCCTACGTCTGTAGTGCTGTTAAGGATGTTCTTCAGGGGCAGAGAGCTCAGGGTAAAGCTGGGGGTCAGAAGGCACAGCCAAAGAGTTCAGTTTCAAGCCCCCAAATCGCATGTCCATGCTCCTAAGAAGACACTGCACCCCACTTGGTCCTGCAGCTCAGAACTGGAAACTCAGTTCCTCCCTGACTGTAAGCTCAGGCACCCATTCTTCAAATAAGGTGATCTAGTCAGAGTTGTAGGATAGGATAGACGAAATCAAAATTGTGATCCACTTAATTTTAGGCATTTTTAATGGATCATAAGATAACTTCTTTTTATTCTTTGCATAATACACTATTACCATAGTAGATAATAGCAGAGCTCTACCAAGTGGGAAAAATTCAGAACCTAGACAAAAAATTATGTAAGAAAAACAGTGGTGAAATCACGAGGCTGAAATACTTTATGAAGCATCATGAAGAAGATTGTATCATCTGTGATTTTTATGAAATAATCATCTGAGTGTGTATGATTACATTATGCCTATAGAAACAGAAATTCTATGAAATCACTTGATTTCTACTTGACTAACAAATTTCCAACATATAAAAATTATGAGACTTCAGAAGAGATTAACTGGCAGTTAACAGTACATATTTTACAATTCAAACCAGTATCAATAAATTCATCATGGTATAACATTTCAAGCGTAACTTTAGTGCCTGGTTAAAAAAAATTAGTTCAAGCTGCAGTATTGTATTTCTTTGAAATAATATTTTATAAACATTCTTTCCTTTAACCAAGTACGCACTCACCCCTTCTTCACGTCTGTCTACAAATACCCCTGAAGTGGGAAAACCATAGGATTAACAGAGGACTCCGTATATGACATTGTCAGTTAAGACTCTTTTCTATTTATTTATTTGTTTTGATTTTTCAAAGCAGGGTCTCACTTTAACCCCAGTTGACCTGGAACTTGCTCTGTAGCCCCAGGCTGTTCTTGAACCTGCCTACATCAATCCTCCTACCTCAGCTCCTGAGTGTGGGGATTAAATGTGTGCTCCACCACACCCAGCCTAGAGTCTTACAAGTGTATTAACACTAAGTAGGTCAAGCTTAGCCTGAGACCATAATGTAATTCAGCTGGTATCAAAAAGAGCTGAGAGAGTGAAACAAGGGACCCGAATCTGCCTTTCACTCGGAGTTTATGAGGCTGGTGTCAGTTGAACAGCATTTGTTACTGGAGCCCAGGGTTCACCTCCAAGTTCTCATGGTTTGGGGAAGAATGCAATTGCTTGTGGTGATGAGCCTGTGTTCTTGCTGCTTGATGACCTACAATTCCTTTCCAAAAAGGTCATTTCCATGGGACCTCCCAGGCTTTTGGAAGGATCCAGTCCCTTTTAGGAGCACACCTGACCCAGCTCACTCACACTCCGGTTGATTGATTAGTTAGTATCTAATCACGAGTGATACTCCATTACATTCAGGGTGGGAGAGAGGATTATATTGATCCTATTCAACAGAATATGGGGATTTCAAAGACCATTTTAGAATTCTGCCTATCGCATAAGTGAATAAGACAGGGAAGCAGTTGTGAAAGTAATTTGAATTGAAAAAGAGGAACCATTGAGACTATTCAGAAAAGCGCTCTGATGGCAAATGCTTGCACTGAAATACTTAAAGCAGTCTGAGCAGATCTTTTGTCTTGCCACTCAAATTTAATATAGTATTATGAAAATGTGTATGTTAGTCTGTTTCCCATTGAAAAACCACCTGATGATAGGTAGTTTATAAAGAAATAAAGTTTATCAGCTTACAATCCAAACAACTTCACGCTGGCTGTGGTACAACATAGTAGATGGCACCATGGTGGGCGTGTGTGAGAGCAAGAAATCACACAGGGAGACACAAGCCAGAGGCCAGGGATGGGCCAGGCTTGCATATTTATCACAAGCCTTCTCTGGAAACTGACAGGTATCTCACAGGAACTATGGTAACTATGGTAACCCTTCCAAGAGCAGCATCCCTCAGTGGTTCCGCCTCTTCAAGATTCCACACTGATCTGCCACATGAGCCCTTGCTGGGGACAGGCATCATCCTCCTACCACACCCAACAGTAACACCCTTCACAGTCCACTTGCCTGTGAAAGTAGAAGTGAGCTTTGTGTGGTTTTATGGCATGGATGTTCCTCCATCTAATGTACATTTTTCAATAAAGCATTCCTTCTTAGAAACTAATTTTACTCCCCTAAAACAGAAGATCTGTGATGCATTTGAATGCACATCTGTGCACTTCTTATCCAGAGGTCCTGCAGAGCTGTGTGCCCTGATAGCAGTGGGCGAAGTTGCTCTTGGGCAGATCAGAGAAAGTCTCTTACAAGCCAATGTGGTGACCGGTGTCCAAACCATTCAGAAAGCATCTGAGACAGGGTGATTTTAAAATACCAATTTATGTCCTACTTCTTACTATGTTTTCCTCTCTGTCTCTCAGAACCAAGGTGCTTTATGTCTCCTGCCTGAGGGCTTGTGGGAGTGAAAAGCAACACCTGTGGAATATTTTTCTGTCTTTGGTGAATCTTGAATGTATCCATGAGTTCACAGCAGCAGAGCCGGACAAGAGAAGCCAGAGCTACTCTGAGATCATTCAGAAGAAGGAGGGAGAAACTATTTTCACAGAATAAAAAAAGAAGGGAGAAGTCAGTAAGATGGGGAGAGGGCATTTAGTGAGAAGGGACAAAGCGGAGGTCACTGGATCTCAGAGGAGACCCTGAGGAGAAGGATCCCAGTCTTGCCAAATAATTTCATTTTCTTCTCAGTCTGGAGCCATGAGCTCCAGATGACCCCAACCCAGAAGCACCTTCCATAGCAATGGCTGTGATTCAACACCCAGGACCTCAGCACAATTCAGTTGGTCAACACCTGGGAGACAGGTGAAGGTGACCCACAGACATGACTGTACATGTGTGAATCCACACTGAGGCTGTAGGACATGCCTTCTGTGCACAACCTGGAGCACAAGATGACTGGGTGTCCCAGGAAACTGCTGCTGAATTCTGATCTCACAAAGCCACAGCCAAGCAGAGCTGCCCTTGTATTAATTGCTAACAATATAGTTGGCTACATATTAGAGATCTCAGTCTTTGATTATCTTTTCAACTGCCAATTCCAGAACAAAGAAGCCAGAACCCTGGGTAGATTTCTGTGTCCAACATTTGCTCAATGCTCTTACTATGAAAGCAAGCTGGACTTATAAAGATAAATAACAGATGCTGTGGAGATGGTTCAGCAGTTAGACATTTACTTGCAAAGACTGTTGGCACAGGTTTGATTCTCCAGTACCCATGTAAAGCCAGATGCACAAAGTACCATGTGTGTCTGGAATTCATTTGCAGCAGCAAGTGGTCTCTCTTACTCTCATAAATAAATACATAAGATAAAAAGATAAATAACAGCATCCCCTGCTTTTTGCATCCCCAAAACAGATAAAGGCAAGGAAGCGAAACAAGCAGGGAAAGGTAATAGGATGCTGTCATGTGATGGTTTTATCCAGGTGTCTCCCATAAATGGTTGTGTTCTGTATACTCAATCCCCAGCTGATAGCAGTTCAGGTATTAGAACCTTGTTAGAGCTGTGTGGTTGAGGGTGGGCTTATGGGAGTCATAGCCAGCTTTCCCTTGCCAGCTTTTGGCACACCATCCTGCTGCTGTTTGCAGTGCTGTGGCAGAGGTGATGTCTACCCCTCTGCTCATGCCATTGTTTTCTCTGCCAGGATGGAGTCTCCTGTTGAGTCTATAAGTCAAAATAAACCCATTTCCCCCATCAGATGCTTTTTGTCACGTTCTTTGTCAACAGCAACAAGAGAAGTTAACGAGAAGTCACTACTCACCCAGGCTTAGAAAACAGGAAGTCAAATTTCATCGTTTCTTCACCTAGCTGGTGACCTCACATAAATCATTTTAAATATCTTCATACACCACATTTCTCCTATGTTAACTAGTTTCTACATTATTAGAGTAACTCTTGCCTCACAGCTTGGTTGTGGCTGTGAAAATGTTTATAAATGTTCATTGCAGATAATCCAGTGCAGGTGGAGAGACGGCTAGGTGGGAAAACTCTGGCTGTCCGTGTGTAATATCCTGAGTTTGGATTCCCAGAACCCATGTAAAGTCCAACACAGCAGTGGTCTTCTGCAACCCCAGCATTCCTGCAGAGAGATGGGAGGCAGAGATAGGCTAATCCAGCCTGGAATTTGCAACAATGCAGCACATGTGCACCCATGCTCACACACACACAATGGTAATGGAAGGAAGGAAGGAAGGAAGGAAGGAAGGAAGGAAGGAAGGAAGGAAGGAAGGAAGGAAGGAAGGAAGGAAGGAAGGAAGGAAGGAAGGAATAGAGAAGGGGCAAGGAAGAAGAGCTAAGAAGTTTGCTGTGTTAACCATCATAGCATTGGATTCACTTAAGCAACTTGGCATTAATTCTTTGATCAGCACATCTTTATTGAGGGCCACCTATGTTCCCAGACTTAAGCAACAAAAGTCCCAAACTCCCCAAGATTCCTTCCTTTATAAAATGAGAAATTTGGAGTAGATGTTCTCTGGCATCCCTAAAATGTGGTCATGGATCCCAGTATTTGGAGGTTGAGACAGATGGATCTCCATGAGTTCAAGTTAAGACTGCTCTCTACTCAGTGAGTTCAGGACAGCTTCACTACCAGGCTACAAAGTAATACTCTGTCTCCTCTCTCTCTCTCTCTCTCTCTCTCTCTCTCTCTCTCTCTCTCTCTCTCTCTCTCTCTCTCTCACACACACACACACACACACACACACACACACACACACACACACTAATTAAAGTCATCATGAACTCTAGGGAACCAAATGGAAAGCCAGCCCATGTTTTTTGTTGTTGTTGTTGCTGCTGCTGTTGTTTTTCAAAAGTCTCTAGATTTTATTCATGTATATTTTTTTGGAGGTAGGGAGAAGAAATAATTACAAAGAACAGAGAATATTAAACTGAGCAAGTGACTTTTTAAAAAATATACTTTTCTTTATTTATTTGAAAGCAGAGGGAAACAGAAAGAGAGAATAGGTGTGCCAGGGCCTCTTGCCACTGTAAATGAACATGCTCCAGCATCTGGTTTACATGGGTACTAGGGAATCAAACCCAGGCCATCATGCTTTGCAAACAAGTGTCTTTGACCACTGAGACATCTCTTTAGCCCTTGCAAGTGACTTTTAAAAATAGACAAAACAACATTTTCAGAAGAGAGCTCTTAACCAAATGTAACAGTTACTTTCTCATTGCTGGAACAAAACACCTGACCAGAAGTAGCTTACAGGAAGGAAGAGATGACTGACTCTAGGTTTACAGTTTTGAGAGGGAATTTCATCACAGTGGAAAAAAGCATGGCAGAGCAGGCAGCCAGCTCACCTTTATTCCTCAGCAGGGCAGGAGCAGCAAGAGCTAACTGGCTAAGGAACACCAGGAGGGCTTGACCAATCAACCTCAAGGCCCATTTCCAGTAACACACCTCCTCCAGCAAGACTCCTCCTCCCAAAGGCTCCACCAACTGGGGATTGAATATGAAGCTTAATCACAGACACACGAGGTTGTGAGGAGCATATCACATTCATACCTCCACACTGAGGTTTTGAATAATAGAGTTATTTAAAATAATTCTCATCAGTGGAGTAAAGATTGTATGTTTATCTGGTAAAGTTAATCAACAAATATAATCAATTTGCATTATTTAGCTAGACATTCTATGTCCTTTGACTCTTTATGTAATTAAGTGTTTGACTTAAAACATGATTAAACTAATTTCTTATCCTACTGCTGTTTTACTTTTGTTTATAAAGAAAAATATCAGAATCTGTTCCTAGGTGTCCCTTCCCAAGTGACTTTTGCAGGCACAACTGGAATTGTTTTAGTGGAATCCTAAGGTAATGCTACTTCAGTGGTTGGATGGGAAAATCGCATGATTTTCAGGCAGTCACACATAAAGCTAAAAGAGTGTTGCAGCGTTTGACATGCACCTGTGTGTTAGGCTCAGTTTGGAAATGTTCAGTTTCAGAAATGGTACACAAGACTAAGGAAAGAAAATAAGATGGGCTTATGACGCAACAGAGAAAGAATGCCTCTCTCATCCTCCCCCACGTGTATCTGCACTAAGTTAACGATTTGCATTTTGCTTGAGCTATAATATGGCCCCTATTAAGGTTTTTCAACTAACAATGGGTTTTATGAGGGAATTTTTCATGTGTTATAGATATCCGCACTGGTGTTTATTAACAGGAACTTGCTGCAAGCACTTGAGACCCACAGTACTCATGAAGGCTATTCTGTATTTTACCAATTGGTTAAAGGAATTCTCCATACTCTTGTTAAAAACATGTATTTTATACATATTTGAAGAACTGAATCATGACCTCTCTTTTTGTTTAGATATAAATATCAACGTTTAAGGGGATTATGGTAATCATCTGGTTGGTTTAGTATCTAAGGCTAAAATGTATTCATTCAGTAATGCCACTAATTATTTCTCATAAAATTACTAGTAATGTCTTTGCATATACATAAAATAAGTGTGCAATAGACTTCACAAACTGAGTCAAATGTAGTTGAAAATAATCAAATATTTGCTGGCAAACTTTCTCTTTTTTTAATAGATCAATTATCTAGCAGTAACCATTTTTTGGTAGTCCTAGTAATAAATATATGTAACCATGAATGAAGTTTAGACAAAAGTAAACAATACATTTAGCATATAGTCAATCATATAACTAGCAAATTTCTAATGAAGTTTAGTTTTATAATTGTCTCAAGTTTAAAAATAGAATGTTTCTTTTAGACAACTCAGGGTTGGGGGCAAAAGTTAAATTTAACTTATTTAAATATTAGTTCTAATTTGAAAATTATAAGCTGAATATTTTGTGTGTATATACTTAAATCATACTACTTTCCCTTACGTTCTATCTTTTTTTAATTTTCAGTACCAAGTTCTAATTCCGTGACAAGTCCTGAATGATTTGTCACATAAAGTATATGTGAGTAAACACAAATGTTTTAAATAATATTTAACACTATTAAATATTTTTAATATATGAAAGCAGAAGTTCTACTATTGGATATAAAATAATTAACTCCTCCCTCTCTCTAGACTTTCTATGAATAATCTAGTGTCTTGTAACAGCAATCTTACAGTACTTAAAGTAGCATTTCTTTCAACTCTATGGATAAGTCAGTAAAGAGTTAAAGCACTGCACTTTCCCAAGCCATTTTTAACAAAAAGCAATGAGGAGAATTGGGGGATTGAACCCAGGACTCTTGCAAGTCACACATCTATTGCTCCAGACCAGCAGCAAAGCAGAAACAAACTGTGTTACTGGAGAAATTTAGCTCAAGAGTATCCAAACACATCTAGACACTTCTCTGCTTGGATTTCTATCAAGGGCTCAATCCTTACTTTCAGTTTAAAAAGTGAAAGCGTCTGTCCCTTTGAAATCGTGCTTGTGGGGTACCCTGCCTGTCTGCTGTTGTGGGGGCCACAGGGTCTGGGCTCTAGCACAGTAGGTCTCAGACCTGCGGGGTTGATGTTTCCGATTCCTGGGAAGCTCCCTTTGCCACAGGGCGTGCCCTGCAGCACATCAAAAGAGCCAAGTTCTACAAAAGAAAAAAGAAACTCAAGTAGGCTTGAACATACAAAGAGAAGGAGAAAGAGATGAGAGAGGGGCCAGGGAGAGTGCTGAATACAAAATGAGTTCATCCAACCCCGGGAGCTTTTCAGAGCCTACATTTATCTTATTCTGGGAGAGGGGACGTCAAAACCAGCCCTGACATAAACCACCCACTGCCATTGACTTTGACTAGACATGTGAGTGCCTGTGTGTGTGTGTGTGTGTGTGTGTGTGTGTGTTGTGCTTTGTACGTTAATGAAATCATGAGGGATTACTCTCACCTAATGAGAATTAAAAAGCTTTAAAAGCACAAAGTCACAAGTAAACAAATTCAGTGTTCACAGCTACATCTCCTAATGTTGCATTGCTTTAAGACCTTACTGAAGTATTTACATTGCATCTCCTGTACTAACAAAGCATGAGAGGTTTGAGGTCTTCAGCTCCTGCTTGCAGTGTGCAGGTTTAAGATTTTTTTCAAGGCAAAAATTGATGGATAAATCTCTGCAGCAATTTATGTTTTACATGATAAAAAACAATCACGATGCAAACAGTCCAAATAACTGAGGAATAAAGGCAATATTTTTTGAGTCAATGCTTATTCTATCTTTGAAAGTAACACCCCAAGGTCTAATGCTACAGACTCACTTGACAAATAGATTCAAATTGTAAATCTTTCCTATACACTTTACTTTTCTGCTGGGACCATAGTCATGAATGTGTGCACAGTTTCCTAGAAACAGATTGCAATGTCATGCCTACCCTTACCGTTGTCCCACAATGGGATGGGCTTTTAACTGCAGTGACTAGGAAGTAAGTAAACTCATAGTGAGTGGAGAGAAATGAACTTACAGAAACAGAGAAAGAGAAATACAGAGAGAGAGAAAGAGAGGGAGACAGACACCGAGACAGTTTTATCAGTTTTTATCTTTCCATTGATAATTTTCATAATGTATTAATATATTTTGATCATAATTCCCTCTCATCATTTTAGTTTCTTTCCCCTCCCTGACACCCCTTTCACATAACCCTTTCTTTTCCTGCAAGTTTAGTTCCATGTCATTTTCCCCAAATAGACTATTCTTAATTAGAAAGACTTATAATCATAAGGTGTACATTTAAAACTTCAATTGATAACTTCAGTGCAATTTTTTGTTATCAACAGTGATGACTATAATTGGTATGTTCAACTTTTATCCAATATATAGGAAGTTATAATCCAATGTGACAATATTCATTTCCTAACAGAGTAGTTTACTAATAGTGTATATGATGTGTGCATACATAATACTCTGCTACATTTACTTTAGTGTTTGCTTACCTCAAACTCGTGATTGCTTTTTCATTGTGTGTCTTTATTATTTGTGTATCTCTGGACTCCAGTCACACCTGCATTATGGCATTGTAAGTCTCACATATGGATTTTACTCATAGTTATTCAATATTAATACTAATTTTTCTAAATGCCATTAAAGGTCATAAGCACATTTAGGTGAGTGTTTCAGGTTTCGCAGGCTATGCTGAGCACTGTGACCATGACCTTGCTTTAACAAAGTGCTTCATTAGTCAGAGGTGAACTTCAATGGAGTCTAGTCTCCTGTGAAGTAGCGTGGGATTTTGTAGCTTTATAGAATTACTATGTCTTTACCAGATTTTCCTCTGATTTTGGTTGATTTTTTCTGCTTTCTTAAGCATGAAATGATTAATAAATGCAAACAATATACGATTTTGAGGTCACAATATTCAACCCTGATTAATATTGTGGTACAATTTAGGAAAATTAAGTTGTGTGATTTCCCTCTCATTTTCACATTGAACGCTCCAAAAACCGTGTTTTGGAAAAAAAACAGACATGATAAAGAAATTTCAAAGGGTCAAGGAGAATTCTACATGCTGATCATCTGGTTCGAGTTTTTTTTTTTTTCTTCTTCCTTAAAAAATCAGCTCTTTTTCCAATGTCCCAGGCAAGTTACCTGAATGATGTTATGTGGTTGTGCTTTCTTCCAATAACACATTGCAAGGTTTAAATGCAGCCACGAAGAGAGCAGATAAAACCCCTCAAGAATAAAACCCTTCAAAGTGTAACTATCACCCCACTGCCTGCAGTCCCTGGGGGTGAGTGTGTTTTCTAACTGTGTGGCAACTATACCTCCAATGACTGGGGAAAGGAAGAAAAGTGTTCCAGAGTCTGTTTTCCCCCAAATCTTAAGGGAAATGGTTCCCTTTGCAGGGTTTGCAAGCCCTTGGGCTGGTCTCATCCATCAGGTAACCCCTGGGCATTGTCCTGTTCTTAGCAGCCACAACTTGCCTTTGGGTAGCAAGCCCAGGCCTTTGCCTGGGTGTGATCACAATAATAATAACAATAATAATAACAGTAATCATTCTTTTAATGGCTCTCTGTGGTATCTCGTATCTCCCTGTGGTCTCTGAGGAAGCAGGCCTCCTCCCCATGGCTGGTGTGGTCACACGTTGAGAGATGTGAAAGCCATTGTTTCCTAACTCAAACTCCATGCTACTGGAGTGATGAGGCTCAAAACCCTTAAATATCCAAAACCAGTCTCTTCTCACTTTATTTTTTTTCTGTGTAAGGAATAGTCTCTGTGTGTCCAGGGTTAGCTGGGCCAAAGAGCATATCCTCTGGTGGTAACAGGGTGGGCTCCCACCCTGACACCCACTGCTCCCGGGTGTGGACTTGGGTAAATTTGCTTAGCAGTAAGATGAGGCTGATTATTATTGCCATCTTGTAGAACTGGGTGAATAAGATTAAATCAAAGACTAAACCCAAGTTCTGGGTGCAATCTGTAATAGTCACTCAATCAATTGTCATTATTATTCATCTTTTTTTGGGGGGGCAGGTTCAAGGAAGAGTCTTGCTGTAGCCCAGGCTGCCATGCAGCTCACTCTGTACTGCCAGGCTATGAACTCAGTGATCCTCCTACCTCTGCCTCCTGAATGCTGGGATTAAAGGCGTGTGCCATCTTGCCTCCTTATTATTAATCTTTGACTCATGCTTCTCCATGATTTATCTTTTATTTCAGTCTGACCTATGCAACACAGCTAGTTTGAGTTTTCATAATTAGAACTTTCAATAGTTCTGACCAGTGCCATCAAAAATCCTTCATGGATTTCTACTTTGGCCTAGTGTTCAAGAGCCCACACATGCTAATTCCGCTCAACCTACATAGTATTTCCTATGAAACATCCATTTTTTGCTATAGATAATTTTCTGCCTAATATTTTTTCATTGGTATTCACACGGCTAGCTACTCACTGAGACCTACCATGTGCCAGATGTTATTGGTGCAATTATAGTAGTTTCCAAAGATGTGAAAATAAAGAAAACATTATCCATGTCATCAATGAGACTCGCAGACAAAAGACAATGCATATAATAAACCAGGTAAGAACTCTAATAGATGTATAAGACAAATGAATTAAAATTATACACCTGTGACATTCTTAGCATGTGTGCAAAGGCTCAAAATATATTAGCATTAGCTTTCGCAGAGCGGCGGCCGCGTCCGTGACGCCTCCCGAGCACGACTGCAGACGGCCCTTTCTCCGCTGACTTGCGCCCAATAAAGGATGTTTGCACCTTAAAAAAAAACAAAAAAATATATATATATATTAGCATTAAAACATTGCAACTTACCAAAGTACTGTGTTCTTCCTGCTTCTAGATCATGTGAAACCCAACAAGTTTTGTGTACTCTTCCTCAATTAAAATGCACTCAACCTTCCAAAGTCCTGTCTCCCCAGCAAACAAGCACTATCACCTTGTTGATGTCTTCTTTCATTATTTTTGTATTTGATCCTCCTCTCTGCACTAGCTGCAATAATAACTAATATTCATTATTTGTGCTATTTGCCTTAGCAGAAGTCAGTAAATTAAATGAAAATACTAATGATCAATATTATGTTAAGTATGATAGAAATTTTTCTCTAACCATGTCATGGGCCCATTAAGGGCAGAGTTTATGTCTTACATAAATTTATTTCCTGTTTTTCAAAGTATCTAGCTTAATTCTAACACAACATTAACATAAGCAACTAATAATGATTTCTTTTGATGGAGAAAAATGTACAAAAATTTAGATGAGTATTTCACATTATTTGCTGGTCCAAAATTTTCAGAATTTGTTGAGTTGAACCATTCAACAAGATGCCAGAAATTGTGCCCCAAAACTTAACCCCAAGCTTGGAGGAATAAGTCAGCGGGAGGACACTTGCCCAGCAGATATGAAGCCTGGGTCCCATCCACAGCAACATAAAAGACAGGAACACTTAACTTTGTGTTAAATTCGGGTTATAGACACAGTTAAAGAAGAATGAATAAGATAAGTATTTCCCAAAGCTACTTAGTGACAAAACCCAACATTTTTTTGGTTTGTTTTATGTTTTTAAGAGCCTAGTTTTGGGAGTAGTGTTCACAGCCATCATTGGTGAATTCTAATGTCTCGTAACGTCTTTAGAGTGGATTTCTGCATTTTTAGCTCAGTCAAATAATTCGCATTGCTAAAATAACTAGATATTTAATCCAATTACCTAACAGGTGCTACCATTCCACTACTACCATGAAACTTGGCCACACGATTTCCTAACAAGGATACAGAAGTAAGGAATTCACTCATCCCTTCCAAGGCTAGCCAAACTCCAGGTGCATGATTTGAGCTCACATCACTGCAATGGAGTTAAAATTATCTGATTATGTTATTTAATATCTGACATATAATATATTCCATTTAGGCTTCAAGGAAGAGGAAAGTTCTTTATTTTTAAACATATATTTAAATGAATCAGATAAAATGTACCAAATTTGATATATTACAACTTTGGTAAGATTTTTGTTTTTATTCTTATGAATGCTTCAAAGCTTATTCATAGTCTAAAACTAATGGCTGAACATTAAGCTCAGAGATTCAAGATGCTGGGGTTCCTCAATAACTGGGTAAGACCAATGCTCTAAGACATGCTTTGACTCCTCATGTGAGGACAATGCTGATTTTTATTTTCTAGTGAAGATATCTAAAACCTTGCCCAGTCTACACTACAAATGCCTTCTATTCCCAGCAGCACCAAATTCCAAGTGCTCCCTGAAACAGACCCTAGAGAACCAACAGCCAATGTACTCTGCTTCCTAGTAGTTCCCCAAAAAACCATGAAGTCACAACTGAGGGGTCTGAGACACTGGCATCATGATCTACTGTGTTTCCAGTGGACACTTAAGCTAATGCATCATACATTAGAGACAGGGCAGTGCCAAGAAAACCACCTCTACGCTTAACTAGTTTGTGACCTTCTGCTTTGTTTTTTTCACAGGCTTCATCCCTGCAGAGAGAAACGACAATATCTGAGAGAAGGAATGTGTGGCCTTTGAGGCCATGTTTGAAACTAGGGACCAATACGTGGAGAAGCCAGGCATCCAGCCATGGCCTGCACCAATCAGCACAACGAGGAGCACCTCTCGATGACCCGTAACCTCTACCAGCCCTAGGGGCTGCTGGTCTCTTTCCCGCCTCTTGATTTCAGGACTCATTTGCTCCTGAGTACCCATACCTGGTGAACCGAGGTACTGTGTCTTAAATTACAAACCTGTCATCCAGCTCAAGAAAGCTGTCCTCACCAGGCTGTGGCACCCAGAAATTCTTGTTGCACCCCACTCACAAGAGCACCGTAAGGGCTGCTGCTTCCAGCCACAGGGTGCAAGCCCATTAGCCCAAGAGGGATGCTTCTATGTAGTGACTTTTGCCTGTGTGTCCTGGTCAAGAGCACTCACCCTGAGGTCCAAGTCAGAGTCATTGGGGTTCTGTCCTCAGCTTCTACTTGTTCAAGACTCACCACAATCTTAACCCTGGGTCTTGAGACTTCTGATGACTGAGAATCCAGGGAGATGTGAAGGACCAAGGAGAATGTGCCTTGGCAGAACTTAACCAGAAAAAAGAGCCTTCTTCCAACCCTTACTGAATCAAATGTGATTATGTTTCATTGTATCTGGAGACTTGTCATAGAATCTTCTCTGTATTACTAAAACAATACCATCTTCATATTTGCTGAAAAGGTCTTCTTTTCTCCATGCCAAGGGGCATTGCTTTTATCCAATGTGCAAAAGGTACACATATTGCATGGATTCTTGGCAAATGTAGAACCTCTATTTTGAATCCATAACTAGTATATTGTCATTGAAAGCAGGAATCATTCGGAAGCTGTGGCTCCATCCTGGAATTGCAGTGCCTGTGTGTGGACCCTTCCACCAAGACAGCTGAGGTCTCCCCCAGTCCCATCTCCACAGTCATCTCCAATTACCCAGCCCATGTAAAGACTCTTTTGAGCAAAGTAGGGAAGCATCCCATAAAACATACCAACCAACCCCTTATGAACTCCTTTTTTTATGAAGACCTACTATGCTCCGAGCACTGTATTAAATTCTGGTAATACAATGGATAAGTCATGTTTTTGCCACCAGACATTTACATTCCAGTGGGAAAGTCAGACAAGCCACCAGCCTGATGAGCTCTGTAGGAGTGCCAATGGCCATGAAAATTCCCTGTCTCTGCTCCTTGATCGTCAAGAAGCCCAAGTGCTTGCCCAGAGGATCTTCTAACATGCCAAAGCGACCCTCAAGGTGAAAGCCAGCACATAGCATTCCATGACAGAAGCCCTGAAAGTGGTGATTCAATGGATTCCAGTCACTGACGTGTTAGTTCTCAACCACCCGACTTGTAAACAAGCGAGTTGTTCACTTAGAGAGTACCTTCCCCAGTTTCTCATCAACTGACACCTCTCAAATCATAGCTCACATGTGAAAATCAGAGTTTGAAATCAAAAGACATGGCTTCAAGTTTGAGTCCTGGCACGTATCATGACTTTGGGCAAATCACTTACACATTTGGTCTTTGGTGTCTGTCTTTACAAAAATAAAAAAAAATAAAATAAACATAGTGTATCCTATACCTACCTCACAGGGTTGTTGTGAGAATCAAGTGAAACTATGTAAAAATACTTTGTAAGCTGTCATTTTTAGCCACCACATTTCCATGGGTTCTTCATCCTCACTACCAAATATAATGCCATACTTTGTTAGAAGAATATACTCTTATCTGCTCAAGGAAATGGTATGGACAAGACCAAGGTCCTATCCTCCTGGATATCTGATTCCAACACAGGAATTCTCGCCCTTCCCAGAATGACAAAGGTATGTTAAAAGGACCAATGTCAATGCCCTACTGCCATACAGACATTTCACCATGAACACACAGTTACATGTACACACCTGCCAGCCTTTTTCATAAAACACTATCCCCCAGCATGAGGACAGAGAACTCATGATTGGCCCCAGAAACCTAATCAGACTTCAATGGTCCAGGGCATCACCTAAGTTCCAGTTGCTAGGGGGTCGCCAGCTCTCCAGTGTATTGCAGGCCTCATGAAATGGAGGGAAAAGATATGTGAAGGGCGCACTGATCCGAGGGAATGATACATGTACCCTGCTGCCTGGCCTATGACAGTGGGGCCTGCATTAGAAATTGCTGGATAGTCATTGAAAGCATGAGTGTATCGGCACATTTCTTTCAGCATTTTGTCCTTCATGTCAACTTGCCCTTGACACTCTGGTTTTTATTTGTCCACACCCTGTCTGTCCAACAGACTGATGATAAAATGTGTTCTTGTCTCACAAGCTTCACATGCCCTATCATACACAGAAACACACACACACACACACACACAGAGAGAGAGAGAGAGAAAGAGAGAGAGAGAGAGAGAGCAGTGAAGAGGAGGGAAGGCTAACATTTTTTATAGCTACATGAATGGTCTAGCCTTGCCTAACCTTCCACTTCTGATGATTCGATATAGCTTCTGGATTGAGTTCAGTTTGAACATGTCCTAACCTACACTATGTGGACACACTAGATCTTTTTCAATCCTATGTAGAAGTTAGGGACTCCAATCTCTGATGGAGCCAGTTTCCTAAGGAATCCTTTACTAAAGGAGATTTCTCTTCTTGAAGGCCACAAGTTTCTCCAAAACTTGGAAAATCTTATTGCGTGTCTCAGGAATAACATAAAATGTCTATGAAATCTATTCCAGGTGAAGAGAATGATGATTATGTACAAAAGATCAGCTAGAACTAAAATCTTGAAAGAATCATAGCCCGAAACATAAAAATGTCCATTATAATCTATTCCTCAAGATCCTAGAGCAAAGAAGAAAGATTACAGGACAAGGTTTCATTCAATGTTGATCCCTGTTTTCAAGTTTTTTTTCAAACATGGAATGAGAAATAATAATGCATAATCTCAGGTTATCTGACCAAACATCCAACAAACTGAGAAATTCTTAAGAACATAACATAGAATTTCAAGTGTATTTCAGTATACCTAAAACGAAATTAAAAATTTTAAAACAATGTCTTCTATTATATTTCACAGTCACCACTTGCTGTAGGAAGAAAGCCAGACAGACTCAGAGCACCAGCCACCCAAGGTCAGAGGCACAGAGCCAGAGGAACAGCAAAGAGCAGGCCAAGCAAGCCAGGCAAGAAAGCTGTTGCTGAGGTGACAGACCACACTTTTGAAACAAGATGTGCTCCAGGTGGGGGGGGGGTGCAAAAAGAACAGACACGCCCCAGTCAGGACTCAAATGAAGATTTTAGAACAGGTACCTGGAGATTTAGACTGGCCAGGAGAGATCGTCCACCCCCATGTGGCATTTGTCTTTCTTATGAGGTCCCGTGTGACATCCTAGTTTCTTTCTGAGAAGTAAAACTTTCAGAGTTGTTGATGTTGCTTAACATAGCCAATCCAAAGTAGAAATCCCTTCCTTATCCATGCACAGACTTTTTTACTCTCCTGCTTGATCTAATTTTCTTTTTCAGAGACCTTTAATTTGTTCATAAATCTTGGATAAATTATTTTATTAATAAAATTTTGTCAATAAACAATTTCCCTGGCTGAACTCCCATTCCTTTTTGATGATTAAATTTGGTAATAACAGTCAACCGCTTTGAGTAAGCATTTGTCTGCACTTGCCTTCCCAGGCTCTATGAGAGACAGAAGATATTCTCACATGGCTGACATGCAACAGAGCTCAAAATGATTGCAGTGACAGCAAGCAAGGGAGGCGCAGGAGTGACTCAAAGGGAGAATTCCGCCCTGGCTTCAATATGCAAATTGGACCTCTCTTCCAAAAGTTAGAACCCATCAACTCTGCCTCTTCCCCCTCACAATGTAGGGATCCCCTACTGAAAAGACATGAAGGATGGAAAAGAAAAATGAAGGCAGATTCTTGTAAGAAGGAGCAGCTGAGCAGAGCCCACAGCTTTCAGGAATGCCATGGTCTTCAGAGAACTCATGTTGGAAGTTCCAGCAGCAGGTGCACCTTGGCCAATAGTGACAGTGGGGAGGGGAAAGTTTCTGTCATAGTATGAGCTCTGCACAGTTGAACTAAAAGACCAATGTTATTAGCAAGCGAAAAGAATTTAAAATTGATTCTTCTAACAGAACCTGTTAAGGCGTGGATCAGGGTGGGAAATAAAACAAGTAGGTGGATTGCAGTTCTTGGGTTCAGAACGAAGAAGACAATGGGAGAAGCAGGAGGACACCCAGAGCCTCCCCAGGGAAAGAGGAGAGGAAGATAGCTCTAGGTCCTGACATTGCACTCTGTGTCTAAGGCATACTTATGTTGATTACTTGGTAAACTGCAACTGGTTTTGGACCTTTGTGTGAGTTCAGTCTTCTGAATTGAATCCTTTCATCTTTGTAAAGTCCAGAATTTATAAAGAAGTTTTCAATGAGAACCAGAAAGTTCCTAACTGATAGTTGCCAAAAATATCCTCAAAAGACCACACCAAGTGGTAGGCATTTTTTTTATTAAATACATCTCAAAGTAAACATACTTGCACAATTATTCCAGCAAGCTGTAATCTCATTGCCCTCATAGCCGTCTCTAGTACAAATTTATTTCAAAGTTCTCTATTGTATTCTCCATAAACAAAACTGAAAATGAACAGGTTTTTTTTTTTTCACTAGATGGAACTTTGGCATCAAGTGATCGAAACTAATAAAGCCAGGTTGAACTCTTTAAAGGCATTTTTTTTCTATTTATGCTGATTGAACCATGATCCAGACACCATGTTAAATAATATACATAAATAAGATAGTGAGAAAATCCATTGCATTCGCACCCTGGGACCAGAGGGCCTTAACAATCCTGCCATGAGTATAGAATTATCAAATGAGAAAAATTTTCAACAGAGGCCAATAAGGAGCTCCAGTAAATGTGTGACAAAGAAGTGTGACTTAGCCAGGAAGAGTTGAACTACAAACAATGATAAAAGTTTGAGGAGCACAAAGAACATTCTAGGCTGAGGGACCAACTCGCTTATCTGAGAGCTGCGATACTAAACAGTCTGTGAGTACTAAAAGCAAGTTTAAGTGACTGGATACCTGATAGCAAGGTAAGGATGGGAAGAGGTGAGAAGCAACTAATCCATTAAGCCCAAAGGCTCTACAAAGAAACGTGCTCTTCAGCCCAATAGAATTAAAAACCTGTTGTGGGTTTTGACAATAGTCAAACCTAAATTCCTTTGGTTGGTGTCATGGATAATCAAATTATGACAACTTCTTAGTTTTTTAAATAGTTTTTACTTATTTGCAAGGAAAGAGAGGGGGAGAGAATGGGCATACCAGGGCCTCTAGCCACTGCAAATAAATTCCAGATGCATGTACCACTTTGTGCATCTGTCTTAACATGGATACTAAAGAATCAAACCCAGGCTGTTAGCCTTTGCAGGCAAGCAGCTCACCACTGGCTGAGTCATTTCTCCAATGCTGATGAAAAATTTTGATGGTTCAGGAGATGGGATCGGAAGTCACATAGGAGGCAAACCCCTGGTAATGGCTGAGTGTGTCTCCATAGGGGTTTAACTGAAGAGAGAAGTTATACCCTGAATGTGAGCAATACCATTGCAAGGACTGGGTACCCCAACTGATTAAAAAGGAGAAAGTGCAGGGCATAGTGGCACACGCCTTTAGTCCCAGTACTTGGGAGGCAGAGGTAAGAGGATCTCAGTGAGTTTGAGGCCAGCCTGAGACTACATAGTGAATAATTCCAAGTCAGCCTGGGCTAGAGCAAGACCCCACCTAGAAAAACCAAAAAAGAACAGAAAAGAAAAGAAAGGAAAAAAGAAAGCAAATTGAATACCAGTAGTCATGCTATCAGTTTCTTGAGTATGATGGACACAATGTAACCAGTCACCACACATTGTCATCACCATGAACTATACCCTCCAACTTTGATGCAAAATAGACCTTTAAGTTGCTTCTTGGCAAGTATTTGATCAGAGCAATGAGAAAAGTAACTAATACAGTTGGAGTTTTTGTGCTTAATATATCTATAATTAAGAGATTGGGAAGTTGTATTTTTTAATGTTTATTTATTTGCAAGCAGAGAAAGACAGAGAAAGAGACAGAGCGATTGGGTGCTCCAGGGCCTCTGGCCACTGCAAACAAACTCCAGACACATGCATCATTTTGTGCATCTGACTTTATGTGGTACTGGGGTTGTTAAGCTTTGCAGGCAACCACCGCAACCACTGAGCCATCTCTCCAGCCCAACTTTCATGGATTTTTTTCAAGGAAAATTGTTACTTTGTCTTTATGTATTCAGCTATAGAATGTTTTCATTCTTTAGAAGTAGTATTAAATAGTGAGTTTTAGAGAAATCTGGGCTACAGAGTGAGGCCCTGCCTCAAAAAAAGATATTAGTAATATGACAACTTAAATTATTCTTTTACTTAACTGATGAATTATGGAATCATCTTTTGATTGTATGCATAGGATAACTTTACCTGATATAAGTTTAAAACTTTCTTACTTTACCTTCCAGATATTTTAGATTTCATGCTTTCATATTCTAGTTCATGTTTTTATATCAACTGTTTATTCCATATAGAGTTTATTTTTTAGGTAGTGTTCAGGGAGATATGAACATTAATAGTGATAGATAACATATATACAATAACATCAAATAGTTAAATATAAACATATTTATGAACAGTTTAATAAATAATGTTAGAACAACTACTCATCCCTTTTCTAAGGATCTACTTTTGAGAGAACACAAACTAAAATAGTTTATGCTAGAAGTGGTCAGAGACGGACTACTTTATACTAGAAGTGGCCCACATATGGACTAGTTTATGCTAGTAGTGTCCAGAGATGGACTAGTCTATATAAGAAGTGATTGAGAGATGGACTAGTTTATATTAGAAGTAGTCCATAGATGGACTAGTTTATGCTAGGAGTGTCCAGAGATGACTAGATTATACTAGAAGTGGTCAGAGACAGACTAGTTTATATTAGAAGTAGTCCATAGATGGGCTAGTTTATGCTGGGAGTGATCCAGATCTGGACTAGTTTATGGTTGAAGTGGTCAGAGATGGACTAGTTTATGCTAGAAGTGATCCAGAGATAAGTGGTCCAGAGATGGTCTAGTTTGTGTTAGAAGTGGTTCAGAGATGGACAAGTTTATGCTAGAAGTGATCCAAAGATGGACCATTTTATGCTACAAGTGGTCCAGAGATGGGCTAGTGTATACTAGAAGTGGTTAGAAGTGGACTAGTGTATGCTAGAAATGGTATTGAAATGGGCTTTTGCCACATAGCACTCATGGGCCATATAGCAACTAAGAGGTAAGTGGTAAGAGGCTGTGATTTTCCTTGGCATGCCTAAGATCACCCTTACAAAGAAGTTCATCCAGATGGGTAATTATTTTCTTGAAAGGACATGTGTGGCCCAAATTAGCCAATCATCAACATGGGACACAATGTAAAGAAGTCCTCTCTGACGCTTGCACTTATGCTGGCCAGAGGAGTACAGGCTAGAAAGGAGATATGACTGTGAAGCTAGAGGAACTACAGAGAAGGTTTACCACATAGCGTGCCGAATTTACCATGCTGAACTCAAGAGCCTAACAGAGAGAAATGGGAGCCCAATGATGGAAATGAAGTCATGTTTGTGGATGTGCTCAGATCTTATCTTCTGCTGACCCATCTAGTCCCTGTGTGACTCACTCCATCATAGACAACTCCCTTGGATAGACACCACATAGAGACTTCCCGGGAGTTAGATGTCTCACAAAATAGCAGTAGGCATCATCCTGATTCACCCCCTGCCCTGTAGTTTGTAGGTGGAAAGCTAGGGTCACATCTGAACATGATCCACCTTGGGAGGTACTGTTCTTATTTTAGAAGCAAAAATCTTTTCACCACAAGTTGTACAGTACCACATGACAGCCCCTGACAGGAATCCAAAGCTTAGGCCTTAAAAGGGACCTTGAGAGAGTTAAGTAGGGAAAGGTGTCAGTTAAAAATAGGAAGAGGGACTGGAGAGATGGCTCAACAGTTAAAAGCAATTGCTTGCAAAGTGTGATGGTCCAGATTTCATTCTCCAGAACCCACATAAAGCCAGATGCACAAAGAGACACATGTGTCTGGAGTTGGTTTGCAATGGCAAGAAGCCCTGGTGTGCTCCTTCATTCTCTCTCTCTCTCTCTCTCTCTCTCTCTCTCTCTCTCTCTCTCCCTTGAATATCAATAAATAAAATAAATTTAAAATGGAAAAAATGGAAAGGGCAGTTTATTAGCATTAGCAGTTGGAAACTCTGATAATTTAAAGTCTAATGTCTTAGAAGTCTTAATACTATTCCAGGATGGATTTGTTGATTTTGAGAGAAGCATTGACCAACAGTACACACAGTAAAAATGTCAAATAAACATGAAAGGGTGGTGGAGGTGTTTACAGGGGAGATAGGCTTGACTTGTTTTCACACTAAGCCTCCAATAACCATATTTCCCAGGATATCCCAGAAAACACTTCCTTAACTAAACCAGAATGCTAGTTCTGGAAGGCTGGAGAGATGGCTATGTGGCTAAAAGTGCTTGCAAAGTCTTTTGCAAAGCCTGGTGTACAACCAAAGTTACATTCTCCAGTACCTATGTAAAGCCAGATACATAAAGTGGCTCATACATTGTAGTTCATTTGCAGTGACAGGAGGCCCTGGTGTATCCATTCTCTCTCCCTTCTTTCCTTCCTACCTTTCTTCCTTCCTTCTTTTTTTTAAATTTAATGTCCATAATGATTTACATTATTTAATGGGCAAACAATGAGTTGTTATCCCCAATTCTCCAATGCTCCCCCACCCCCATCCCCAACCAGCTGGATATCCTCCTCCGTGGGTCCTCTGGATCAGTCCTTAGGGCAGGGGACCATGGATAGCCTAGTAGTCATCCTGGTTCTCCTGGCCTTAGTATGTTGTTACTCAGGGGCATCATGCCTCTGGATATTCTCCCCCACCACAGCTCTCACAATCTTTCCACCCCCTCTCCCACTCAGTTCCCTGAGTCATGGTGGGTGAGTATTAAGGCTGCTTTATTGTTGAGAACTTAGGGGTCTTTGTACTTCTGCTTTAGGTTGTATCAAAAATCATTGGTGTCTGTTTCACTGGCTTATCCTGTGTTGGCTGAATGGCTGTGGCTATGGGTCCCTTGTTCATCCCATCATTCTCTGTGGGGTTCCTTATGGATCCTCTGTGGTAAGAACAGGATAAAGAGGCTCACTGCCGCCCTTTTAAGGACTTTAGAATATATCTTGTATCTCTCATGAATAAGGAGGACCACCATACTTTTTAAAAAATTTCCTGTTGGTTCTCTTCCCTTGATAACTAACTTGAGTAATTGTTATAATACCATTAGAATACAGGTACTGGATTCACAGGAAAGAGAAAGTACTTCTCTAGGATAAAATAGCAGTTGTTCATGGGGGTATTTCTTGATCCACATAACAAGAAAAAAAATCAGATAAAACAAATAGCTACAAGCAGCAAGCAATAAAAATTTAGAAATAGCAACCAAAAAAAAAAAAAACAATTACTCTTTTCCTGGTTTGGCCAGTCAATGCTAAGGGGAGCCCAGATTCTAAGACAGTCCATCTAATCCTTTTGTACATATATAAGTTGCTATCAGGATACACCTGAGAAATAAAACTATAAGTGTTAGAGGATATAGTATGGAAACTGACACTGATACCAAGAAAAGCAAAATGCTATCATAATCACATCAAAGCATATGATGCCCTGATGATACACAGAATCCACCATATTTATAAGTTATGGGTATGGTAGGTTACAAAGACTGGCCATTTTCCCTGAGTGCATATAATAGGTGGTACTATGGTTTCCATATGATTTGTCTCCCAGATTCATGTGATAGCAGCTTTGTCTTCAGTGTGACAATATTAAGTGGTAATGCTTCAGCACAGACACATCTGCTCATTAGTGTTTAGAGTGGCTCAATTCATAATTGCTAAGAATTGGAATCAACCAAAGTGCCTATCAATGGAGGAATAGATATCAAAGTTGTGGTACATTTACATTATGGAATTCTACTCAGCAGTAAGGAAAAAATAACATAATGAAATTTAAAGAAAAGTAGATGGACTTGGAATAGATCATACTTAGCGAACTCACACAAGAACAGAGAGACACAGTAAAATAAAATAATGATGAATTGACAGTATAAAACCTTAGTTTTTATAAAGTAAGCTCCTGAGGAAGCTGAGGGCACCACCAGATAAGAGGGGCCATAAATAGAATGGGAGGAAGCCTAACCTCAAGAATAATTGCTCAGGCCTGCATTTTCCTGCCCCAGTTATTGGTTCCTTCCCACACTGAGCTGTTGATCAAAGAGACCCACGAGGTCCCCAAAATGTGACAGACTCCTGTCAAAGCTCTTGAATACCTGTCCCATTGCTAAGGTAGGACCCTATTACTGAAGAAGTTATGACATGAGCTGCCAGGGGAAATTGGTCAATGATATTTGAAGAAAGCAGAGACCAGTGATATACAATATAGACAGTTGTCACAAGAATGCTGAACACATGGCTGTATGGAAGAGACCAGCAAGTCAAGAAATGCTCATCTGTGCAATGGTGGCTCTAAACCTAGGAGGATAATCAATGGCTTGCTGATTGACTGATAGATCCACTTAGTGACAAGGAACCCTTAACTGGAACTGGGATCTTCAGCATAATCCTAGGACCAAGAACTCGTGGTCCTAGTAACAATTCCCACTATCAGAGATCTACAGAGAGGCTACACACCTATTAGGAGCTAACCAAAATAGCAATGTTGTCTCATTTAACCTATATTGATCTCACTTTCCAAGGGAGATTGTTTGTATTTTTCAGAAGGCAGTGAGAGAGCCAGGGACAACTCAATTCCACCAACAAGTCATTGGATGAAGGCTGACATCCTGGCAGGAGACAAACCACATCTAGCTTTCACACAGGGCCCAAATGAAGAGACAAACAGGAGACCAATCACCACAGCAAGTCTAATAACCCATGGAAGGTCAATGGAGACAGACACCAACAATAACCAACACAACCCAGGACAAAGATCCAGAGATACTTACGATTTCAACAACAAAGCAGACTTAAGACTCACCCTCTATGACTCAGGGAACTGAGCAGAAGAGGGGGTGGAAAGATTGTAAGAGCCATGTGGGGCTCTTACATCCAGAGACATTGCCCCCCTCAGCAACAATACACAAAGGGGGAAGGAAAAATAAAAGAAAAATTGGCTCCCTCTGGTGCAGTTCATAACCCCCTAACCTATGGATAGGTCCAGTATGCACACCTAGGAAATACCCCAGTGGGTAGGAGACAGAGAGGAGGGAAACGGGGACACCTTCACAAGATTTGTTCATACAATGTATATACTTATTCATTATATATATATGAACAGAGAGACAAATGCCACATATTCTCCCTCATCTGTGGTTCCTAACCAGGCCAAGCTTGAATTATAAGCAAACATGACATGAGATTCAGGGAATTTGAGGGGTAGGGAGAATACATCGGAGGAGGGAGATACATACTAGTCTAAACCCACAATGAATTGACACCATAGAAATCTTTCTTTCACACAGTAAGTACATGAGGTAGATGGGTACTTCATATGCTAACAAGGGCCCCAAAGTGGGTAAGTGGAAGCCTAACTAAGATAAGTGGCCCTGACCTATGGCTCCTGGTCCCAGTCATTAGTTACTTCCCACAATGAGCTATTGACCAAAGTGTCTTATGAGGTGCCCAAAACAAGACAAGTTTTTGTTAAAGCTCTTGAATATCCACCTCAGGCAAAATATCCACCTATTGCTGAAGATTCCACAACACCAAGAGAACCTTCTGGATCCAGAAATGAAACCATCACCTAGAAGGTTAGCCTGTGTAGTGCTGGAAGTCATTACATGAGCTTCTAGGGGAAGCAGACCAATGATATTCTGAGAAAGCAAGGGACATCCTTATATAACACTGACGGGTGGCCTGAGAATGCAGAATACACTCCTATATGGCACAGACCAACAAGATAAAAAGTGCCCATCTGTGCAATAATGGTACTCAAGCTGAGGGAGGGATCTGGTAATCAACAGCTGGCTAATTGACTAAGAGATTCACTCCGTGACAAGGAACCCTTAACTGGTACTGGGATCCAAGGCAAACTCTAATGGAGACCAAGATCCTGATCTCCAAGGGGAAGTTCTCACTAACCATAGACCTACAGAAAGGAGGCCACACCCATTAAAATCTCACCAAATCAACAATTTTTGTCCCATTTAACCAATACTAATCTCACTCTCTGTGGGAGATTCTATTTACATTTTTCAGAAAGCAGTGAGAACTAAGGACATCCTAATTTTAACATCAGAACCTGAGATAGTGGGGGACCCCCAAGCAGGAAATGAACCATCCCTAATTCATCATCTAGAGCCCTACAGAAACCTTCCAGGTAGTGACAGGATGAGTAAAAGAGCTGCCTCCACAGCAAGTCAAATAACCTTCAGACAGACATGGAGGATGCCCAAAAATAGTCCAAAGCAGAAATCCAGAAACTCATAAGTGCTTAACAATAAAGCAGACTTAAAACTCACCCACCATGAGTCAGGGAAACTTTCGGAAGACGTGGCAGAAAGACTATAAGAGCCATTGTGGGGGAAAATATCCAGAGACATTGCCCCCCTCAATAACAACACACTTGCACACAAAAAAATGGGCCACAGCTCATGCAATTCATAATCCCCCCACCCCATGGACGGTTCCAACAATCCAACTGAAGAGGGCCCTTAGTGAGTTGGGGCCAGGAAAGAGGGAAATGAGGGTACCAACACAAGGCTTGTTCATACTAGGTATCTAATTATTAACAATAAATAAATTTTTTTAAAAAAGAAATGGATTCCAATGAAAAGCTCTTAGGTCATTGGGAAGAAGCTAAGATATTTTTTATGGGACTACCCGTTTCTCTCAATAGAGCAAGTTGTGATAATAGACTGTGGTCCTTTGAATGGATGTCCCTAATAGACTCAGGAGTTCCAGCAAAAGCTTTTCTCCAGATGCCTGGCTGGAGGAGGTGTCACTGTGGGCAGATCCTAGGATCCAGCCTAAGGTGTTTCTGGGGCTGGATCTGAAATGCTAGCCTAAGGTATGCAGAGAGCAACCTGAGTTCTGTCTGAGTTCCCTGTTGTTTGACTGCCTGAGTGTCCTTGCTCTGGAGGTGGTTGATTTTTTGTTTTGTTTTGTTTTGTTTTTCTCTCTGCTTGGACCTATGAACTTCAAATCAATCCCTTCTTCCTCACCTAAACTGTGCCTGGTTTGGAAGTTCATCCCAACAACTAAATCTGACTATGACAGAAACTCAGCCCACTTTGGCTTCCTGTCTTGCCGTGTGACCATTCCCTTTTGTGTATATTGCCACTAGGGTGATGCCAACCACTATGAGATCCTCGCCAGATGCAAACATGACATGGAAACTGCAGACATTTAAGGTAAAGAAAGTTTTCACTACTCAGTACCTGGGCTTGGACATTTCATTATAGTAGAAACTGACAAACATGAATGAATGTGTAAGGAACTTTTAACATCTCACCATGTCACCCTAATCTTTTAATTAAAAGCCATAATGGCAGAAGGTATCAAGGAAAAGCTTCTAGAAGTGTACCCTTTCCAAGACAATAAATCAGAAAACTGTCACACACAATGCTACAGAACTACAGAGACTTCGTGTCAAATATTGCAAGAGGTTCTCCATCATTTGCCTATTGAATTTTCCTTTCTGACACCTGCAAAACTCAGACGGCTCATGGAAGATGACTGTGGATTTTTGGGACTTTCGCCAAGTGGTAGCTTCAAAGCCAGCTGCTAGGCTACTGCAGCATTTGCTATGCAGCACGGTCTGTTCACATTCATGCAGCATGAACAATGAATGACATGACGTGCACCCATGATCCTGTCCAAGGGTTATGCTAATGTTCTTTCATGAGACATTCTTGTAATCAAGAGATGTTGATCATCTGGAACTTTTACCTAGGGAGAAGGCAGTAGAAGAATAAGGAATGCTCTTCAGATGGACATATGGCATAAAAATCCAGGATCCTGCCAAGTTGGTAATGTCTTTTAGGATTAGGTAAGTGTGTGGCATGAGAAGACACTCTCAAAGAAATAAGAAAATTGCTGCTGCTTGCACGTTTTGCCACTAGTAAAGCCTAATGCTTGGCAACTCACTTTGTATCCCGAGGATAGGACTTCTATGGTTAGGGATCCAAGTCTGTTACACATTCATTAGTTATCTCGAAAGACAACTGGTTTTGAGTGAAGCTTTGCAGCATCAGGGTACAAACATCTCTGTCATGTGGACCAAACAAGTCAGTAGACCCCATGTTGCTAGAAGAATTTTAGTCTTTTTGGTGATTCCTCTCTTGAGAGAATGAAAAAGGATATATGTTCTTAAGTTCTTTTTAAAAATATTTTATTTATTTATTTGAGCAATTGAGAAAAGGAGACAGAGAGAGAGAGGTAGTGGGAGAGAACGGACATGCCAGGACCTCTAGCCACTGCCAATGAACTTCAAACACATGGGCCACCTTGTGCATCAGGCTTTATTTGGGTACTGGGGAATTGAACTCATGTCTTTCTGCTTTACAGGTATGCACCTTAACTACTGAGCTATCTATCTAGCCATATGTTTTTAAGTTCTAATACAATAATTAAAATAAAATAAAGAAGAAGAGGAGGGGGAGGATGGAAGGAAAGAGGACATGGCCAGATGACAAAACCTTTCAGAATATCAAGGGATTCCCTGTGTTGCTAGTCTTCATGCTGCTGCTGTTTACTTAATCCCCTATCCCCCCTCCACCATCACCACCTCCGCCCTGCCTATCTTGCATTCAACTTTTAGGTTTTACTTCCTCAGGGAAGTATTCCTAGATCCCCCAGATTCATGGTGGCTATTGATGTGTGTGCTTACTGTAAGAGCCATGAAGATATTGCTGAGTGATAGAGTGCTTCCTGGTATTCAAGAGGTCTGGATTTCAATTGCCATTACTGAAAAACATTAAAAAGGAGTGAATCACTAACAAAATACAGGGCTAGGGTTTTTTTAAGTTCATGCAGATTGATTTGTAGATGGGATATGCAGAGCAAAAGGAAATGAGATTATATCAAACCAATTAGAGGAGAGGGTCACTTGAGAGAGATTAAGAAGGAATATCCTGAGAAGCAGGGTAAATAAGAGTGAAAAAGAGGTTGTCCCTAGTCAAAAGAAAAAAAAAACTGAAAAGAATGTATTCTTCTATGTCACTTAAGGCCTAGAAAACTACCCATTTATTTAGCCATAAGAGATTACAAAACTGAGGCTGAAAAACTCCAAAAAATCCAGGGCTGGAAAGATGGATCAGTGGTTAAGGTGCTTGCCTGCAAAGCCTGACAACTGGGTTTCAATTCCCTAGTACTCATGTAAAGCCAAATGTAGAAAGTGGTGCATGCATCTGGAGTTTGTTTGCAGGAGCTTGAGGCTCTGGGATGCCCAATCTCTCTCTCTCTCTCTGTATCTCTCTGTCTCTCTGTCTCTCTGTCTCTCTCTCTCTCTCTCTGAAAAATTGGAAAATTCCATAGATATAGGATTAAATTTCTGTATAAGGTAGTATGGATTTTAAACTGTAATAGACAAAAAATAGTAGTAATGCAAAGCAAAGGAAAAAATATGTGAAATCCAGTAGCCCCTGTGTTATGAACAATATGAAGATTGGGTCCATGTTCTTCCAGTGCTTGAAAACTATTATCCTTCCCAGCAAAGAAACTGCTCAGTCATGATTTTCTAGTGAATCCTGACACACATCTTCATTGTCATTTCATTTTCAGGACTACTTATTTTTCAGTCCAGGTGAAGGAACCATTGTGGAAGAAGGCCTTCCTGACCAGTGTAGCCTCAATGGATGATCAGCCCCAGCTAAAACTCTCACTGTTTCATAAAAAGGCCTGAGCTAGAACTACCTAGCCAACCAGAATATCTGTCCCAAACATACACACACACACACATACACACACACACACACACACACACACACACACACACACACACACACACATGAGAGAACAGGTATGTCACTCAAATACATAACAATTATTTGAATTTATTTAAAATACAGATCCTGGAACCCATTCACTAAGTTGATTCAATATAATTGGTAAAGGAACAGAAATACAGCTTTCTAATAAATATCCCTAATGGTTCTCATGTAGACAGAGAGTCACTAGAGCACAATTTGGGAATTACTGCTTAGTTGTGCCATGAAATCTTAGTCTAGATTCATACATTAGGATAAGAACACTGGGACTTTAAAGATGAACTAAGCTATATAGTTTATGAGCAGGTTTTAGGCAAGTATTTTATGAAAATTTCTATGTTTAAATAGTGCTAATGGTCTAATGAATCACCTTTTGCAGAAATTACTAACACTGACCTACATTAGCTCATTGCTCCTTTGTTGTGTTGTCAATATTGCTCATGTAAAGTGTTTTAAGACACATCATACTCCTTAGATTAGTTCTCACACACATGCTTGGGTATGAGTCTCTATACTCTTCCATAACCATATTGATCTCATTTATCTACAAAATAAAATAGATCTAGGAGTGGTTTTACACTCCTTTAATCCCAGCACCTGCTCAGGAAGCTGAGGTAGGAGGATTGCCTTAAGTTTAAGGTCAGTCTGGGCTACAGAATGAGTTCCAGCAAGATTGACTTAGAGTAAGACCTTGCCTCAAAAAAATTTAATACCTCATTGGTATCACTTAATTCTTATTTCACTTTCCTATTTACCAATTATCTTCTTTAAAGAAACTTATTTTATTGTTGGTTTCTTTCAGCACAGTTCTAAACAAAGTCTACACATTGAATTCCCCACTTTATAAGACTGTCTTAATCACAAAGAGCCCCTTCACATTCTCCTCTTTTTCTCTTCTTGGCACAGACTATGTGAAACTGAGCATTGGTCTCTAGAATTGTTGCAGTTACCTTCTCATTGCTGAGCTTTTATTTTGGCTTACAGTATCGAGGAAAAGCTTCCTGATGGCTGGGAAAGGATGGTAGGGCAAAGGCTGGACACCACTTCTGCCACACCAGGAGGAAAATGATTAATAAAAACACCAGCAAAAATAAATCATACTCCCTCTAAGTTATTTCTGTTCAGTATTTTGTCATCGCATGGAGAAAAGTACCCAAAACAACATATAATAATGGCAGAAGAAAAACAGATTTTGAAAAATAAACATCATAAACCTCTAGTGAAAATTTTGCAGGAAATTAGAGAGTGGGCAGGAGAGTGAGCTGCTGGCTATAACACCCATAACCTTGCTCCCAACAACACACCTCTTCTGGCAAGGCACCAACTCCCAACTTGTCATCAGCTCTGGGTCAAGCACTCAAAACACATGAGTTTATGAGGGACACCTAATTTAAACCACCACAACAATGTTACAGCATGTGAGCTTGAATTCTTGTGTTATCATTTAATATGGAATGCACTACATATCTGTAAACAAGCTACTTCAATGACTTAATCAATTTCTGACTTATTTCTATTTTTTAAAAATATTTTATTTATTCATTTTCAAGGAGAGAGAGAGAGAGAGAGAGAGAGAGAGAGAGAGAGAGAGAACCAGGACCACCACCTTGTGGGTCTGGCTTATGTGGGTCCTGGGGAATTGAACCCCAGGCCTTAGGCACTGGAGGCAAGTGCCTTAACCGCTGAGCCATCTCAAAATAATACTTCATAAATATCTGAGGACTATATAGTGCATGAAACCAAGATACACATAAAATCAAAGTCTTCTATAAACAATGGGAAGATTTATTAGTGGTTCCATGGAGTAAAAGGCTGGCCTTTCCATTGTAAAATGATTCCACCAAAATCTGATATGTGTATTTCCTATCTTTCATTGTTGATAATTGCCTCAGCAGAATTTTCATTAGAGGTTTATGATATTGATTCTTATGAATTTTTATTCTTCTGCCATTATTATATGTTATTATTATATTATTTTATATTATATTATATTATTATAATATTATAATATTATATATTATTATATGTTTTCTCCATGCTATGACAAAATACCAAGCAGAAGCAACTTAAAGGGAGGAAGATTTATTTTTGCTGGTGATTTAGAAGGTTCGTCCATCATGGTGGGAAAGACACTGCAGGAGGCCAGTTCACATCCAATGGGAGAGATGGGGGGGTGGATGAGACAATTAAAGGGAAGCGGGAGGTAGGCTGGCTTTCCACTTTTCTCCAGCACAGAGAAACAGGGAAGGGTGGCTCTGACACTGAAGTCATGTCTGTTTCCCTCTATTAACCCTCTCTGGATGTCATAACAGACACACCAAGCAGTGGGCCTAACGACTTCTAGGGAACTTAAATTCAATCACATGAGAATGAAGATTCCCCAACATATATAATTATTGAAAAGATTTTTTAATGGAATAAGACTTTTTGATTACTTATTCTGAAGTGTAGTTCATATATAAATTAAAAGATAAATGCTTAATTTTGAACATAAATACTAATTGTTAGGTAAGGCTACAACCAATGTTACAAACAATATTTTTTAAAATGTTATTTTAAAAGGGAGGGCATTCTTTTATATCACTGCCAAAATCAAGAAACTTGTGGGATCATTCAAGATTTATCAAGTGTTCAAGTGATGTTCTTTACTAAAAAAGGCTCAGTTGAGAATCAGGCCTTGGGTTGATCATGTAGACCTTCATCCTCTGTTAATCCTTTAGCTGAGATTTATTTTTCTTTTATAATCTTGACAGTGTTAATGAGCATAAGCTTTCCATTTTCTAGAATGTCTCTGTAGAAGCTAGATATTCCTCTTTATTGTATTCATCTTTGAAAATAACACACAATAGATACTGGGTCTCTACATCATAACAAATGGCACATAAATTCATTTTGTCTCATTGCTGGCAATGTGAGCTTTGATCATTTAGTTAAGGGAATGCCAGAATTCTTCATGACAGAGTCATTACTATGAGATTCCATCTCAGTCCTGTCAGAATGGCTACCATCAAGAAAATAAATAACAATAAATGCTGGCAAGGATGCAGAAAAATAGGAACCCTCCTACACTGCTGGTGAGAATGTAAATGATTCTAGTCACTGTCTTAGAGATACTTGCTAATCCATGTTTCTTGCAGCTCTATTTAGAATAGCTAGGAAATGGAACCAGCCTAGATGTCCCTCAACTGATGAATTGATAATGAAAACATGGTTCATTTATTCAATGGAATACTATTCAGCAGTAAAGAAAAATGTAATTATGAAATTTGCAGGGAAATTTGATGAATCTGGAAAGGATGGTGCTAAGTGAGGTAACCCAGGCCCAGAAAGCCAAACACTGCATGTTCTCTGTCATAAAATGGCACACCCAGTAGTCATAGATTGTTACCAGAAAAACTTCAGTGCCAGAGATGGGATACCTTCCAACAAGTTATTGACCAGGGAGGTTCCTGAGGCCCCCAAAAATGACAGGTCATTGCCAAGGCTATTGGTTGCCCACCAGAATGAGATCCTAAGACCCTATTGCTGAAGGCCACATATGCTTGGGCTGCAGGTCACTGAGAAATCAAGCAGAGCTGAGCTGGAAACCTCCTTGTTAATCAGCTGACAGAAAGCTGAAAAAAAATATGGCTGCATGCAGCCCTATGGGAGAGGAAAGTCATCAACAGTGGTGAACAGCAGTGGACCTTGCAAGCCTTAAGACTGGCCAGCCAGGTAATAGTGGCATATCTATTGTGGGGCAAACCAGTTGCTCTCTAATAGGAAAGGAGGCCGGCTCCACAGGAGGGAATACTTGCCTGGTACTGAAGAACTAGTCAAAAGTCTATGGCAGGGGAGATCATGAGTCCTAGGGAAGTAATGCCTGCTGTTGTCTGGCTAAGTACATATATTATTAAGCCCACCAAATTTCCTTATAAGCACTTAAAAAATAACTATAGCATATAGTAATGCTTCTCTCACTTTTGACTAGAGAAGCTTCTCTTTTTCAGATGGTGGTGACCACTGGGATAACACAAAAGACACCATAGTGCTGAGAAAAAACAACAGTGGAGTGTTCAGCACTGGCACATCTCTGTCACACTTCCTGGGCCTCAGGGTCTATTGTGGAAGAGGTGGCAGAAAGATTGTAAGAGCCAAAGGAAGGGTAGGACTGCTTACAATGCAAACTTCCAGACACAAAGTAGCCTTCCTTGGTATTCATGACTTCACAATGCCTGATAATACCTACACATAATGGGAGGAAAAGATGATGACATCAAAACTGAACAGAGACTAATTGAGAGGGGGACAAGAGATGAAGGAGGTTGGGGAGGTTTATGGTCTATAATTATGGAAGCTATCAATAAAAAGGTTTTTTTAATGAGATAAATAAAGGTACACTCCTTTGTATTACTTTACTCACCTAAAAGCAGATTTGCCTCAAAAAGGGAATTGTACTAAGGAATATTTGTAAAGCTTATGAATTAGGAACCACAGCTTTAAAACCTGCAAATATTTGACTTCAGCCCATAAAATAGCCTGAGTCAAAGGAAGATGAGTATTTTGCAATTAAGTGGTCAGGTTTAATGTATAGATGAAGTGTTCTGGAGTACACAGTAAAAAAAATCTGGACATCCTACCCATTTGGTAATGGCATCAATGTGTAAAACTTCCTGGAGCAACTTGTAGTTGATATAGTTGGAAAGTCATTGTATGAGAAACAAAATGCAAGAGAGGTGATAGTCACCTTCGGCTTCCTACACAGCCAAATATACACAAATGATGACATATCATGTTTCATTTTGGACCCCTGTTGCAAAGCAGATTCCTCCAAATTAAAATATTCCCTTCTTAAGGGAGGAGGGAGTCAAGAGGTCTTGAAGAGCTGAAACTTAATTAAAAGGTCACAAGGATATTCTCCAAGGACTGATAAACCAAGGGCAGACTTTGATCAGTGTTCATCAGACATTGAAACAGTCCTTCCTTGGGGATGGCAGGAAGCTCAGGAGAATCCAGAAGTCAAGTCTTGAGGAAAAGGTTGCAAAACCTCCTTCTAAGGCTGCATGAAGGGAAAACAACTGCTTGAGTATGAGACTCTCCAGCTGAGCTGCTAGCAAGTGTGCAGTGTGCTCTAGACAGAAAGCTGCCTGCGGCCCAGCAGCTTCTGTGAGCAGTGATCTGTGCTTATGTGGGCTGTCCAGTGATGCAGCTTTCTTTGATTCATCCATGGTCCTGTAAGCAACCCCCACCTCGTTCGTTTATATGTAATCTCAATAAACTCAATGGTTCACCAATCTGGTTTTGGTGTAATCCTACTTTGGTCTGTCACCTGTGCCCTATTTGGGGTGAAGTGTGTTTGCATCGCCCCAGGAAAAAAACGTTTCCTGGGACAACCCCACAGCTAGTAAGCAAGTACTATTATTGATGAAGCAGCACGTTTTATGTAGTTGTCCTATCAGCAGCGACAGCATCATTGGTTGATTTCAATAGTACCCAGTCTGTCATCTCCAAAACACGGAAGCTTATTCTACCCCCCCAAAAGCGTTCTTTTTCTTTACTCTCATCAACAGTTTCCAATTGGCTTTGAGTTTTTCTGGTTTAGCTTGTCTTTACTTAACATTTATTTCTGTAGAGCCTATGAGCACAAAAAATGCTTGGGTAGGAATATCCAAGACTTTTCCAGCTCACCAGCAAACAAAGAAACGGGTGAAGGATAAAGTATTGCTCTGTACTCTGTTCGATCCCTCTCTATCTTGGAGACATAAACCTATACACTCTAGTCTACTCCAGTCCTCGAAATTCTTCTATCCAGAGAGTTCTAGATGGCAGGTTTGGTCAAGTCCCTGCGAATCCTAGTGAGAAACCAGTCGTCACTGGACTCCAGCAAGGACAGGTTGCAGGGAGCTATCCTTATTGAAACTACCTTTGCCAGGAGGCGAAAGTCCTTCTAAGACAACTGCCACGGGGAAAAAGGAAAGCACCTGCCAGCACTGGTCGTGAGTCACTCCTGCGCCTCTGGGCCGTGCTGGAGTGCGCCCGAAGCTGGGGCTGGAAGCTGGGCTCGCCAGGCGCCAGGCTGGGAGTGCCTGGGCCAGGGAGCTTCTGATTGGCTCTGTGCCATGAAAGAGGAGATTGAGGCTAATGCGGCGAGACCAGAGGGTTCCTAGGTTTATGGGGTCCGGGCATACACACCCTAACTAAACCAAGCGGAAGGGGTGGGTTAGCCTGCGGTTTCTGGGCATCTGCCAAGAACCCTGCGCAGCTTTAAACCAGGGGCTCCTTGGGCCGACGGGTGGATAGCTGTGGTTTAGTGGTGGTACAGTGTTCTGGGCACCTATTGCTTCCCGACCACCCTCCTTACCTCTGCATTTAGCTGTGCGTTGAAATTGCAAGATCTTGCGAGATAGCCCAGCCCTAACTTCCCCTCGGAAGAGCTTCCTGCAGAAAGCACTCCACATTCAGGGCGCGGGGAAGGGTGGGGAAAGGATTCCCAGAGCACTAAGGAGATCCTGAGTTTGGTGTGGCATAACTATATCGCAGTTTTACTTTCCATTGGAAAAAATTACAAAGCTGACCGAGATCTGGAACAAGAGAGGCAAAGAAGTAGCAAAATAAAGGTAATCCAAGACACCAACACGTTTCCTTTTGATTCTGATTTTTACTTCTGCTCTTTCACAGATACGTACCTAAGAAGCTACGGAAGGAAAGAGATTTATGCGCATCCACATGTGTGTGTGTGTGTGTGTGTGTGCGTGCGCGCGTGTGTGTACCACATACCCATCCGCGAGCCCTCAGCTCCTGGCTGGCGGGCAGGGATCCCCAGGCCAGCGGGCTTAGGTCGCAGTCCTGGCCCCCCAAGGCGCCAGGCGCGTGCGGCGGGGCCGGAGCCCGGTCCTTGCTGCTGGGGCGGGGACAAACTGGGGAACCCTAGTAGAGCCTCCCAATGAACATCTGAATTTCATGAACTTGAGAGGGAGGGGAAAAAAAAAAAAAAGTAGTGCAGGCTCCGGAGTCCTGCAACTTTTCTCTGGGTGTAAAAAGTCTGATTGGCTGGTCGCACGCGCCGGCCCGCGCCCTCCATTGGCTGAGCAGACACGCGACCGGCGCGAGGAGGGGGCTGGGAGGCGAGCGGGGGAGACACACTGGCGCGTGCCGCTTTTTAAAGGGGCGCAGCGCCTTCAGCAACCGGAGAAGCCCCGTTGCACGCGACCTGGTGTGTGTGATCTCCAGGACCTTGGCGGGGGGGGGAGGGTGGAGGAGAAAGGCAGGGGAAAAAATATTGCTGAAGACATCCAGGGAGGATTTTGTTTGGTTTTGTTTTTTCCTTTGAACTGGGTCTCAGTACCTCCTCCAACACGGCACCTCCGAGTCGTTGCGGTGCAATGTCCCGCCTGCTGCACGCGGAAGACTGGGTTGAAGGGAAGGTGTTGGGGGACCACCATCGCCATGCCCAACAGCAGCATCACCTCCCACAACTGCCGCCACAACCACCCGCCACCCTGCAGGCGAGAGACCAGCCAGGGTACCCAGCCGAGCTGTCCCTCCTGGACGGCACCGACCCACGCGCCTGGCTGACTCCAGCTTTGCAGGGCATCTGCGCGGCACGCGCCACCCAGTATCTGCTGCATTCCCCCGAGCTGGGTGCCTCCGAGGCCGGGGCGGCCCAGGACGAGGTGGACGGCCCAGGCGACCTGGTAAGAAGGAGCGGCGGCGGAGGCCTGGGCAAGAGCTCGGGGCCCGTGAAAGTGCGCGATCAGTTATGCAAGCTGAAAGGCGGGGTGGTGGCGGAGGACCTGGGCTGCAGCCGCCAGCGCGCGCCTTCCAGCAAACAGGTGAATGGCGTGCAGAAGCAGAGGCGGCTGGCGGCCAACGCCAGGGAGCGGCGCAGGATGCACGGGCTGAACCACGCCTTCGACCAGCTGCGCAACGTTATCCCGTCCTTCAACAACGACAAGAAGCTGTCCAAATACGAGACCCTGCAGATGGCCCAGATCTACATCAACGCCCTGTCCGAGCTCTTGCAAACGCCCAGCGGCGGAGACCAGCCGCCCGCGCCCACGGCTTCCTGCAAAAGCGATCACCACCATCTCCGCGCAGCCTCCTCTTTCGAGGGGGCTGCGGGTCCCGGGACCCCGGCTGGGGCGCAGCAGGCAGCGGGGCCCGGCCAGCGTCCCAGCCCACCCGGGAGCTGCCGGACTCGCTTCTCCACGCCGGTCTCCGCGGGAGGTTACTCCGTGCCGCTGGACGCTTTGCATTTCTCAACTTTCGAGGACAGCGCCCTGACAGCGATGGTGGCACAGAAGAACTTGTCGTCTTCGCTGCCCGGAGGCATCCTGCAGCCAGTGACGGAGGACAGCAGCAAAACATCGCCCCGGTCCCACCGGAGCGACGGGGAGTTTTCCCCGCATTCCCATTACAGTGACTCGGATGAGGCCAGTTAGGGAGGCGACAGCACCCTAAAACTGAGGCCCAGTGCGCGGGAAGCCCCGGGGTTATGGATGCCCGCACCCTTTGATTTCAGAAGGTAGCTAGCTACATTGATGGCTGTAAATGCCGCCGCTATCCCAAGCTTCCTGAGGTCCAAATGGTTTGATGAAAACTGCTGTTAAAAAGTTTTCCCTGTCGTCCACCACCTTCTCTTGTACATAGACAACAGTAAAATGATATGTAGCCACAAGTGGCATCGTTCTATATAGCCCATACTGCCAATACGCTGCTAAAATGTCATATTTTCTTGGTTGCTGGTTTGGGTTGATTTCTATGCCCTGGGCCAGTCCATCCTTGTGTGCTGCGCACTCCAATGTGGGAGGGTTAGTCTCCCGAACTTGTTTCCCCCAAGCGCTCTATGAACCACATAGTCATTGCTTTTGACGAAAATAACTATTTACTGGTTAGGGTGTCTGCGGTGCACGGACATCTGCAGAGTAGGTACCTCGTCAGGCCGCGAGGACGTTGGCGTCCTGCAGGAAACTTGGCGCACGCACTTTAACAGTTGCTGCTGCTGCGGCTCAGGGAGAAACTCACTCCCAATCGCAGACCAGCCTTTTTTTATTTTTTTAAACAACAGCCACTTATGATCCTTACACTCTTTGCAAAGGTTTGTTTTTTTAAAAAAGAAAACAATACAAAAAAAAAAACTCACCCAGTAGTGTCAAAAGCATTTGGTCAATTTTATTTTTGCTTTGTTAATGTTAGAAAACTTATTTATTATTGAGTGTTTGGTACCATTTCTACTTATCTTGATTCATTTTTTTACATTTTCTACTCAAGATCATTTTATTTTAATTTAGCAAAGCCAACTGCCATTGTTTTATGTTTTTCCTTTTGCAAATGATAAAATAAACTTGAAAAAATACCGTTGACTTGTCATTTATTCCATTGCATTAAACCATTAAACAATCTTTTTTAAAGCGACTGGAATTATTTTCTGTAAATTTAAGCAATGGAACAGTTTTGAAGAATGTTGTCAGTCTAATCGGGGTCAATCAATTGGGGTAAAACTTTTCCCGAGCATGCAGCCTAGTTTTGCCTATTGATAGTTAAGGATTTTTCTGTCTTCTTTTGTTACTAAACCTAACTAAGAGTCTTTTCAAGCAAAGCAGGGTACTCTGGTCTTCTGGGAGCCAGTGGGTAGTTAACCTCACCAGAGTTAACTTTTGCATTCACAAAACTAATCAAATTGAAATCTTTTCAACTCCCCCCCTTTTTCTCCCCTCTCTCATAGAAAGGTAACATGAGGGTAAAGGGAAACAGGATCATTGATTCAAAAATTAGGCAGTTGCTCTAGGAAACTGCCTCCACTCGTTTTCCTTTTCCACTATAGAAAGCTAAGGTTTGCCTCTATTTTGTCCAAAAACACATACATCTTAAATTCACTCAAGGAGACTTAATAGTGTTGTTAGGTTACTTCAAGTGTCCACAGCAAGAAAAGTCTCAGAGCAATAGATCTTTGCAAAGAAAACGTGTAAAGAAAGCAGAAAATTTTAAATGCATTTAATTGGCAAATTTGTAAGAACTATTCATTAAACTTAAGATTTAGTGATGTTTGCTACACAAACCTGGGGCATATTGTGAGGAAAAGAAGCTTCCCATACCCCCTCCCCATTTAAAAAAAAAGGAGGGAAGGGAGGATAGTTTTTCTTGCCTCTGCTTCCCTCTCTCTGGGCGCCTGGAGAACAGAGCGCAACTAGCTGCGTGTTTTGGGAAAAGCACGCTCTGGGACTCCCAGATTGTCTTCTGGTCTGAACTAGAGAACTGGGAGCTATAAACTGACCATTCAGTGGGGAGACTTAATCTGAAGCGGCTTCAGACAGCCAGCTCTCTAGGAGAGGAGAGCAGTTGCTCAGACACTTTCCAGGGGCAGAAACAGTGCACCTGTCCCTTAGATAACCTTATGCACCGGTGGAGTTTTGCTGTGCTAAGATAAGCATCAGGAATCTTCTGCTGCTGAATAAATCAAGCAGTGGCTTCTTTCACATTTCCACTTCGCTCTCAATAAGCAAAAGAGGCAGATACAAATAGACAATGACCTTGCAGGATGAGAGCATCTATGCATGCATCTTTTTGTAGTTATTTGGCTCTCTGTGTTTTGAGGTACCTGTCGAGGGAGGGAGGGAGGAAAAGAGAAAAAAAAGGACTGAAATTCTTTAACCTTCTAGGAGTGTGAGGAGGGGAAAACACATCATGTAGAAAAAAATAACAGTTGCGGTTTTTCTTCAAAGAAAACTAATTTTTCAAAGCCACTTATGCCCACTTTGTGTCAACTGAAGAGTGTATTGTCTTTCTTGGACTCAGAAATCACTGGCTACATGGGAAGCTAGAAACAGTCTCCTTCACAGCTTTCATAAATGAGGACATTGCTGCCCCTAACTTGTCCCCAAATCACACAATCTGAACTGGATCTTTCTGTTCTTGATCACCAGTTTAATGCAGCTGCAAACTTTTTTCTCCAACAAAATTGATGGTTGATCTTCCCAAAGACGCAAATAGCAGAATGTGTACCCTCAGATGCTAGCGGCACCCTATCGTCCTGTGAGGGAGTTTTTGACGTTTTTTCTCAAGAAAAAAAAAAACCCACAACAAAAATACTAAATTGGAAATTTTATGTCACCCTGATTGAACTGTGTCTAACTCATGGAGATGTGAACAAAATGTCAAACTGTTTCATGGCAAATTGAGTGCTTTGAGGAGGGAACTTGTAGGCTGGCACTTCTTTGAAGGACAAGTTCCATTTTAAGGTTCTGTTACAGAGTCCACATAACAAATGCTTGCCATCTCACTCTCTTACACTCCATTAACAAGCTGTAATGTATAGCTGCAGGTTGCTATAATCTCATTAATATTTTGGAAACTTGAATATTGAGTATTTCTGAGCACTCATTCCCCATATGCCAGACCACTCCTTCCATGCTGGCTGGTTCCTTTCTCTCCTTTATTAGCAATTAGCTTCTACCTTCCAAAGTCAGATCCAAGTATCCAAGATACTAGCAAAGGAATCAACTATGTGTGCAAGCTAAGCATGCTTAATATCACACAAACAAACACAGCGCAGCATTTCTTAAAGGAATGAAGATAGATAAATCGGGTTAGTCCTGTGCCATGCTGCTGGTGCTCTCCTGACTTTTCTAGACTTTAAGCAGCTTGCTTTATAGTCTGTCTCTGCCTCCCCCAACCCCCACCCAATCACCATTTTTATTTGTCAGACTTTGGCTCGCCACACTTTTGGAAACTTATTTGATTTCACGCAAAGCTGAAGGAAGATTATTTTTGGCAGCCAGCAAGTTTAACACTTTCTTCATGGGACATTGCTAACTGACTTGTAGATGGGGGGATAGCTTGATCCAGAAAGGGGGGGGGAGAGCTGGTCTCCTTATTCTTAACCAATATAAAAGTCATACGTTAATAAGGCCTTTCAGTTGATTTTAGAGATTTAATTTTGATCTAAAAGAAAGTAGTCTGACCAAAGCATACATTGCAATATTTATTTTCTTTGCTCATTTAAAAGTCGGAGAAAAAAAAGATCAGCTTTATTTTCTCTATCCAAAATCCCAGTTAGAAGTTGGAAGAGAAAGTAGCGGATCCACCTGTCAGTCACAATCTAGGCTTGTCAGCGACACCCTAGGAAGCTGGGCTTGCTGGTGACAGGTTCTAGTTGAACTACTCGCAGTTCTTTTCTTGAGAAAGGTTAAGACCGGATGGGGGTGTGTGTGCAAAATAAAGGCGCTGAGTTCCCCCCCCCCCAGGTTTTTGACTCTAACCCCTAGGTTTCAGACCGGGAGGCATTTCATCCCTTCTTTTGGCCCCTAACAGGAAAGGGCGAAGTGAGTGAAAAATGGGTTAAATCCAAGGGCGCGGGGGAGAGACCGGAGGAGGCGAAAAGTCGGAGGAAGATAAAGAAAAGGACAGGGACCAAGAAGCGTGGGGGTGGTTTTGCCGTAATGTGAGTGTTTCTTAATTAGAGAGCGCCTGACAATAGAGGGCTGGCAGCGACTCCTGGCCGCGGTGCGCGGCGTCTGGAGGGGAGCACGCGCTGTCAGCTGGTGAGCGCGCCGGCTTTCAGGCCGCTCCCCGGGGAGCTGCGCGGCCACATTTAACACCACCGTCACCCTCCGGCCTCCTCACCCTGGGCCTGGTCGGCGCAGACGGCCCTCCGCGGCCCCCCGCCGGCCCGGCCCGCCGCTCCTCCCCCAGCCGCGCAGCGGGAGCCGCCACCGCCCGGCAACCGGCCGGCGAGCGAGCCAGGCGCAGCGCGGCGCGGCGGGCGCGCGGTTACGGCCGAGCGGTGCCAAGGGGAGGGACGGACGGATGGATGGAGGGAGGGAGGATGGAGGGAGGGAGGGCGCGCGAGCCGGGATGGTCCCAGGGCACCCGGAGCCCTGGAGCGGGAGGACCTTCCCAAGCGCATCCAGCAAGCACGATCGCCCGCCTAGGATGCGGGCGCACAGCGATCCAGAGCCGCCTGAGTCTGAAAACCCTTTTTCCTCTCCTAGCCCAGACTTTACTTCTTCAGACTTCATGTGACCGTGACCGCCAAACCTATTTATTTTTTTTTAATGCTGTTAAAACCACGAGGAGGGAAATAGGGGTGTCATCGCAAGACTTGCTCATACAATGCATCTAATTATTGACAATAAATATGCTTTTAGAAATCCTCGAATATTAAACGCTAAAAAAGATGCCTTCCACGTGTCAGTCCACAGCTCCAGCACTCTTCTTTGCTTCTTAAGGAGAGCTTAATTAAGGGTTTCCTTAGGAAGAGTTTAGCTCTTTCAATAGCCCAGCTTGAGGTTGCTTTTCTTTTTTAAAAAATCTTTATTATCCGAAATTAGATACATTATATGAGCAAACATTGTGTTGATATCCCTATTTCCCTCCTCCCTGTCCCCAATCCACTGGGTTTCCTCCTCAGTGGGCACACTGAATCAATCTATGGGGTAGGGAATTATGAATAGCACAGGAGGCGGCCAGGTTTCCCCACTTTGTGTGTTCTTGCTGAGGGGGGCAATGTCTCTGGATATTCTCCTGCACCATGGCTCTTACAATCTTTCTACCCCCTCTTCCGCTCAGTTCCCTGAGTCATGGTGAATGAGTTTTAAGTCTGCTTTATTTCTGAGATCTTAAAGGTCTCTGTATTTCTACTTTTGGTTGTGTTGGTAATCCTGGTGTCTGTCTCACTGGCATCCTGGGTAAAAAAAGAAAAAAGAAAATTGACCCATTTGTTTCACCATGCACAAAAATCAACTCCAAATGGATCAGGGACCACAACATAAGACCTGTAACCCTGAAAACCCTGGGAGAAAAGATAGGAGGAACTCTATATGAGATAGGAGTAGAGAAAAACTTCTTGAGCAAATCTCCAGTAGACCAGGAAATGCAACAATCATTTAGCCAGTAGACTACCATCAAACTGGAGATGATTTTAGCCAGCTACAACACAGAGGTCTAATATCTGGAACTTACAAAGAACTCAAAAAAATAATAAAACATCAATCAGCCCCCTCACAAAATGGAGCATTGATCTCAACAGAGAATTCACAGAAGAGGATACACAAATGGCCTATTCTCACTTAAGAAAGTGCTCATCATGCTTAATCATCAGGGAAATGTAAATCAAAACTACAATGAGATTCCACCTTACTCCAGTCAGAATGGCAACCATAAATCCAATAATAATAGTTGCTGGCAAGGATGGGGGAGGAATCCTCATTCACTGCTGGTGGGATTGCAAACTCGTCCAACCACTATAGAAAGCAGTGTGGAGACTCCTGAACAGAATGGTCATAGAGCTACCAATGGACCCAGCTATCCCTCTACTAGGCATCTACCCTCAAGATGTCACACCTCAGCACAGAGACATTTGCGAGTGTGTTTATTGCAGCTAAATTCATAATAGCCAGGAATTGGAATCAACCCAAATGCCCATCCCTGGGTGAATGGGTATCAAACTTGTGGTACATTTAAAATTCTACTCAGCAGAAAGGAAAAATGACATAACGAAATTTAGAGAAAATTGGACTGACTCAAAGCAGATCTTACTTAGTAAACTCATAAAAGAACAGAGTCAAAAGCCACATATTGTCCCTCAAATGTGGCTCCTAACCAGGATAAGCTTAAACTCTAAGCTAACCTGTCAGGGGAAATGAGAGACTGTGAAAGAGGTGGAAGGAATGGGGGGAGGAGAGGTAGAGAGAGGTCTTATACAATAACCGAGGTTTCTTTATTTCAAGACCTGCCTTTTCTGGGCCTAGAATAATTAGTCTTTCATGGCCAGCCAAATCTGCAGAGAGGACAGAGCCCTTCTACAAGCTTGTATTCTCCCAATGCTCCCCAAGCCAGAGATTCCTCCACAGGGATGAAAAGCATGACACTACTCAATAAAGATACACCATCACTTTAAAAAGTGCAGTTCAGACAGTAGATGAGAGGCAGGTTCTTAGAGCTGCTCTAAGGAGCAGGTATGGGGGGTGATGAAGGCAGTAAGCTGGGATCATTGGAGCTGCAGTTCTGGAAGTAAAAGGAAGTTTTTACTCTGTGGGGACAACTGGTCACTTGCTTGCTTCTTCCAGAAACAGTCCTGGGAACCCACCTACCTTCCTACCTGCCCCTCCCAATTCTGAAATCTGGTTTTTGGTGAGGGAGGAGCTAGAATGACATGGGTCCTTAGTTACCTGAACCTCACCTGATATGACATTGTGACTCTCAAGGGCCACAGAGCTAGGAGAAATCTGAAAACATGGAGGCCCCAGCTGACCTGGTAATGAAAGGCTGGGTCTTTACTATAATGGCAGCTGTTTCTGGAAGCTTGCTAGTAGAAACGTATAGACTTCTTTCAAAAAAAAAATCCAAGCTGGAGAGATAGCACAGTGGTTAAGGGGTTTTCTTGCAAAGCCTAACAACCTGGGTTCAATTTCCCAGTCCCCAGGTAAAGCCAGATGCACAAAGTGGAGTGTGCACACATTCCTTTGCAGGGGCTGGAGGCCCTGGTCTATCTCTCTTCTATCTCTCTCTACTTGCAAATAAATAAATAAATATATATATTTAAATTTACTTTAAATTTTCCAAGACAATTTGATTCAGTAGGTGAAGGAATAATCCAAGGAATCCACATTTCTGGATTTCACGTGAATCAGATATAAGTGGAAAGGCAGACACTAAGGGCTTCTCCTCCACTTATACTTGACAGGGCTCACTTAATCAGAACCCCCTACAGGTCCACCTTTAGCTCCTTTTACAACACTGTGAAGTGTTCCCTAAAAGAGAGAAATAGGCTAGAGACATGGCTCAGAGCTTAAAGGCACTTGCCTAGAAAGTTGGACAGCCTAGGTTCAATTCCCCAATACCCTCTTAAAAGCCAGATGCACAAAGTGGTGCATGCATCTGGAGTTCTTTTGCAGGGGCAGGAGTCCCTGGTGTGGCCATACTCACTCTTTCTCTCTGCCTCTTTCTGTCTGTCTGTCTCAAATGAATATATATATATATATATATATATATATTCATTTGAGACAGACAGACAGAAATATATATATTTTAAAGAGAGAAACAACCTGACTTCTTCTTGGCTCTCAGTACCTGATTTGTCATTTCCATGCTATGAGGCCTGGGCAATGTGTCCCAGGTCTATAAAGTCCTTTCTCTACAGTTACAATAGCTGCCTGTGGGGCATCATTCATTCACCTCCTGACTGTCCAACATAACAGGCCCAGTGAAAGAAGCCAAATTCATGACCATGGTCAATTGTTAAAAGCAGGGAGCAAGAATTTGCCCAAGCTAAATAAACTCTGAGAGAAACAGAAGGTTGAGGTAGGGTTGATTTAACTAAGTCACATTCCAGTCTGAATACAAATATCATGTCATTATTATTAATGGAAGGATCAACTACTATGGTGAATGAAGAAGTGGTCCTTTATGTCTGCAATAATAATCGGAAAGTAAAGAGAACACCAATTTTATTATTTAGAAGACAAGCTTATCATAAAACGGCATAATTTTGATGACATATTCTTTTATTTCTTCCAAACTCTTGAACCATTGTGTCTGACACTCCTTCGTGTGCTCTCTTTGTCATCAATAAATGGCACATACTTGGGACAAACAGCAGTATCGATACAGCAATATGAGAGATACATATAATAAAGGAGAGCTTTCTTTCTTGAGTATCTGTAGTATTTAGTGGAAATCCTAGAATGAACACAGCAAAGTTTTGTCCCTTAAGCTAGGGTGGTGTTCTTAGTAATAGGCTGTATCATTGTTATCTTCCATCTGCCAGCAGACTATTTGATTTGCAGCTCCTGGCATATCCTGTACATACACTTCATCACTTCCCTCCAACACAGTAGATCTGTGAGTGTTTTGAAGTGATTTGAGCCAATCCTCAGTCATCAACTACAACCCCAATTTCTTCTTTTTGAGCTGAGAGATGATTTTACTTTGTTTCTTTGGAAGTTGTTAAGAGAATGTAGTACTCATTTCATGCTAGAAAGAAAAAAGGTCTGAGGGACTGGATTGTGGGCTGCAGGTGGCACAGAAGTTGTGGGTCCACAACCACAGAAAGCCAGGTCTGTTCAGGGTCTAGAGTCAGCATTCTGACCAGCGTATACTCTGCCTCAAATCCATATTTTAAACCAGACGTTGTATACCTTTCCTTCCCATTCTTGCTCAAACTTGGGGGTGACCTCTTGACTGTATATTTGCTTCAGAGAGACAGTTTATTTCTTTGGAACCATCCTCTTGCATTTCGAAGTTTAAGAGACATTCTACTCGGAGCAATTGTCATTGAAAATGGAAGCCTTGCTTCTTTGATTTGACTGATATTGGACACTATTTCCTCTTTTCCTGTATTGACTTTCTCTTGTTCTCACATGTAGAAAATCCAATCCACTCTAGACAAACAGCAAATGAACATAGGGAACAAGACTAACAAACATTATGAGATTGTGTGCACCAGAGTAGTGGTCCAAAAGCAACCATTTCCAGAACTGCTCCCTCATCTGTGCTTTCAGGGATGGGATGGAAACAAGGCTATAATTTGTGCTGTTTCTTTTGGAAGAAGTTAATTTACCTGCTACTTTGGTAGCTGTGGATTTACTCCATGATAGCATGCATTTTTATTGGCCTAGTCATCTGAGCTATTGGCTTTCTTCCTTTAACCCTCCCTGCAAATAAACAGTGGCCACTGTCCTGATATTTCTTTGTTTGACAAGTTCTGCTCCTTGTCTGCTGAGTCAGTCTTCTATTTTATACCTCCTTGAGCCATTAGGTTAGAACAATCTCTTATAGTGTATGTGATTTAGATGTTTCCAACTTCCCCTAGAGTTCATTGCAGAGCAAAAAGCTTTTGAAAAGAAGGCTATATTTCTAACCAAGTTGCAAGAAGCTACCTAGGCAAGATTTTAAGAATAAGGCATCAGCTTTGCACTTGCAGCCATGTCTGTATATCTTTTCACAGGATAGTCACTCCACCACCTTGCTCCTTCTCTGCACATGTATTCTCACAGCTCCTAAGAATGGAATTCAGAAGCCTTCCAGACCAAGAGCTAAATCTGTACCATTCCTTGATCTGCCCTTTATTATGGCACTACACCAGCCTATATGGCAAAACATTGGCCCCACTATTTTGTGACCTCTCTAAGGCTCCTAGTTCTAGAAAATGACAGTGAAATTGTGGTGTGGCCCTTTTCTGTTTAACTTTACTCCGAGATCATCAAACTCATGAAAAACTCTTAGAGAGTTTCTCATAGACCAAGACACAACTTTCCCAGTAATTTGCTAAATATCTTTTCTTGTTAGTCCAGGTCCATTTTGCTATAGAAGGCAGGAATTAAGCATACATGGGGAACTGGCTTTGGTTCCATACTCTTTCCTGTGTCCTTCACCTCATATTAGCCAGTTGGTCTGAGGACTAGAGTGGTGTGGGTGGGGGGCATGGTTACTCAGCCAGAGACTTTATGAATAGGGGAGATCCAGGCTTCCTGGAGGCTCTGGAAGAGGAGCAGGTACATGGTGGACTTTCTTTGGGATACTCTCTACAGTATTTTTTCGGGAACCAAGTTTGTTATATGTATGTCCTCCCCCCACCCATCACACTCCTGGGATATGAGGAAGCAGTCATTTCATCTGGAGCACACCTCTTTCAGGTGCTCCCAGACAAACTCTCCAACTCCAATTCAGTGAAGAATCTTAGTCTCTCTCTCTCTCTCTCTCTCTCTCTCTCTCTCTCTCTCTCTCTCTCTCTCTCTCTTCTTTCTTTCTCTCTCTGTTCCTCACCTCCTTTCCTGTATCTCTCTCCTTTCCTCATGAGATTCCCTTCTTCCATACAAAATTCCTATCTGAGCCCCCAAACCTCATTATTTTTGAAAGTCTATTTTGGTGACCCTCAAGTCTTGTCCACCTGAGAGCAAGGGCTCTCAGGACACCAGTATGTCTTTCCAGACTTTGGGTGGGGAGACTGTGGCCCCAGACCAGTCTTTTGCAGTTTGCTCTCTGGATCTGCCCTACCGAGTACAATCTTGGTGGGGCCAGGTGATTCCAACCTTCTTCCTCTTAGTAATTTTGCTGCCTGTATCACCTGACTGAGTCTGTTGCTTCGTCATTCCCACCCAGCAAGCTCTTTTTTCTTATGAGCTTGCAACTGCTTTTTATCCATCCTCTTCGTTTCCAATGACTTCCCATCACGTCTCCCTAATCCTTCTGCCACCTTTTGGTCTTTCCACACTCCTAGATCTTCATCCCCCTCCCCTTTTGATGTTCTTTCCTGTGTCTGCTTCTGTCCTTGCCATCACCTTCACCCTCACTTCTCAGCCTATTGGCCCCTGGCCTTCCACAGTCCAGGCAAGATTGAGAAGCTTCTTCAGTGCCAGGCAAACCACACACCACCACTTCCTCCTGGCTGTCAACAAGTCACCGTCCCAGGAGAGGTGCCTCCCCTGGGGCAGCTGTACCCCAGGCCCCTCGACCAGCCAAAAACAGGTGCAGGTGGGCAGCCTGGGCACTAGAGAAACCCGATCTCCTGTCACTGGGGCCTACAAGTTTTGTCCTCTGTGTTTTCTTCCCTCCCCTCTCTCCTGACAAAGATACCCAGCAGCACATTGCTGGTAGTGTTGGGACTTTGCCCCCTAATCTGGTTAATCAACAGGAGCATCAGTTGCAGATCAGCTTCAGCACATAGTTGAATGAGCCAGAGCTTTCTATTTCTTTGCAGTCAAAATTCCTCCCAGGGCAGGCACCCTGCTATAGTAACCTTCACTTAATGGTCTCATCTTCTGATGCTGGCATCCAAGACCATCAGCATTTCTTTAGGAAGAAGGGTCCCAGCACCACCCTCTGAGATCTGTGCAGCTCCAAGGAGTGCCGTTTCCACATCCATCTAGGTTGCAGTCAGAGGACCTGCTGCTGCCCTTGGCCACCAAGGCCTCAGCTTCTGGGAATAATGTCTCTCTGACACAATCACCCTCTGTTTTTTCCTGTATCTTGACATCATGTGCCCCTTTCAGCCTTTTTTTTTGTCCAAATAATCAAAAATGCCCTCCCAACTCAAAGATGTTACCTTGAATCAGTAGAAACAGTTTTGGCTCAAAATGCTTGCTTGTAAACTGGGCATGTGGGACTTTACAAAGAACAATAAAAGAAATCAACCATTCAGAACCTTGCCCTGAAATTTGCCCCAAGTAAATTGATCCTTCCACTGGGAGCTCCTGAATTTTTCAACAGTCAAGAGGTTCATCTTTAACAGCTAGCTTCACCATTATAACATGTTCTACACACAATAGAGGCTTTAAGTTATTACAACATTTATTCCATGTATTGAAACAATGAAGGAATAAGACATTCAGCTGATGTGGGTAGAAGCTAAAGAGGGGGAAGGAATGAGAGATTGGTAATGTAAGCCCTGCAGAGAAGACCTGCACCTGTACAATCTTGTGGCTAGTCAACGTGTGCTCAGGTCTAGAGGTATTCACCAGAACAGCTGGGAAATAGGGGGTTAATCATTACAGAAACTAATGTATCATATCTTCTCAGTTCAGTTTATACCGAAGGGCAGTAAAGATTTATGCTTCAGGAGAAGAGAACTGTTATTTTCAGAGTGTGAATGGCTCCTGTGAAAGTTTAATTTCTTCGGCAGTGTAGATAGGGCCTATGAGACAGGACATCCTTGCCTCTCACCCTCAAAACAACAAGCAAATAAAAAACCACCCTCTGATTCTGGTAATTCTGATACTTTTTATCATGTAGATAATCCTAAACTACATAGAAATTTCCTGGGCTTCTATCACCAAGTTGTAACATCAAACCAGGTATAGGGGTACATGCCTGTTAATCCCAGTACTGGGAGGCTGAGGCAGGAGATGTCAATTTTCAGGCCAACCTGGCCTATGTATCAAGATCCTATATTTAAAAAAATCAAACAAAACAACACAGAAATTCTAGCACCTAATGTTTACAAGAGTACCTCTATTAATATTTTTAAGAGAAAAGTCCTTTTAAGGCAACATTGTTTGAATAAATCAGTGTTCACTTTCTTACAATGATTTTCAAAAAGGTTTTATTTTCCAGTTTATATGTCTGTCTACTAAGAGTCACATTTTAGAAAAATTCAGCAAGCTGTTCACTCCCCGCCCTAATTAATAGGCTTACTTCTTTCTTGCATGTGTGGGAAACTAATTCACAGATATAAATAAAGATAACTGCATCATATTACTATATGTCTGCCTGGCATTGTGTCTTCCAATTCCAGGAAAGTTGAAAGGGCTTTCTGTCACCAGCTAGTTATTAACAAAAAACAGCATTCAGTGTTGTTCTGATCTTAGGCACTATCGTTCTGATCTTAGGCAGTATCTGAAGCTCCGAGCAGTTCCAGCCTGTGATTATTAACTCACTTTCCACCTGTATCTTATGCAGGCTTATTATCTACTGTCAATATTTTTATAGCCTATGAGGAGAAGTCCTGCTTACTTCCTGTTATAAGGGCGGCAACAGGGATTTTTCCCTCTCTTTTTTAAGTAGATAAATATGTACTCTACAAATATGTTTGATGGAGGAGGTAAGAAGGGAGGGGCCCAGAGCCTAGCATCTGCTGCTTCTAAGCTCTTTGCGTGGTTAATAATTGCTCTAGAATAGTTATACAGGGTGTAAGCTTTCTGAACCGAGGACACCTGAAAGATCCAGGTCTGAAATCTTGTCACAACTCTCTCCACACACCAAGTCCTCAGAATTAGTTATGAGAGGCAGTGAGGGCAGGTTTTTAAAAGCATACCTCTGTACATGTTTTTACTCCATAGCTTTGAGAAACTTCTGAAGGAAATATTCCAGAAAAAGGTGGATTGATATATGGACATTCAAACAAAGGCGTTTCACCCCATGGGTCAGCCATAGAGACTTCCTATGACTTCAGGGTTTGGGTTACCAAGGTTATGCTTTGTGTGAACAAAACTATTTTTATAGTTTATACAAAGAAAAGTCTTTTTATTGAGAATTTTTATACATAAACAAAATGTAATTTCATCCCAATCCACCTTTTTAAGGTCAAAGCATGTATGTACTTTAAAAAGAGTATGTACTCTTTTTATTGACTTCTTTGTATTCTGTAGGCTACTTTGATGGTTAAATGACCAGGAAAATTCACAGAAGGCCCTCTTGAAACCCAACGAAGTCAAGAAATACAATATGGGTGTAAAACAAAAACAAAAACAAACAAACAAAAAAACACGTGGATGACAAATAGAACTGTTGACCTTCACAATTTTCAGGGGAAAATTTCAAGTAGTAAAGTGAAGTTGCATGGTCAAAAGTACACCTGAAACTTCTAGAAATGAAAGCAGACATGAGTTCAGCCCAAATCACCCTAGTCCTTTGAGATCTACCTCTGTCCAGTAAACTTGAAGGTCTTTAAATAAAGGGCATGGATATCTTTCCCGAGAGATACAAAAAACATTGAGCTAAATGCTCCTAAAATGAAATTTGACATTTAAGTTGGCTTCAAGCCAGATCACAGTCTCTCTCCATAGACGTTCGAAGCTATTCTGCATAATAAATGATTTAAGCAGACACCACATGGGTCTTGATACATCATTTGTATTCTGTGCTCTCAGAGAAGCAACGCTAGTGACAAATAACCACCACATTTGTCATTTATAAACAAGTCACCGCCAACACGTGTCAGGCCAAGACTGAGGAAAATTACAGAGAAAACGAAGCTTTCTTCCTTCATATATGGGGATATGAGAGATGCAGTGCTGAAGTTCTGAGGCTTCTCTCCATCACTACAGGTAGAGAGCTTGCCTAAACTGAACAGAAGTGAAAGTGACAGAAGAAGGGAGAATGCAGAGGGCAGGGAAGGTATGTGGATGTGTGTTTTCTAACCTCATCACTTGAAGTTTCTAAATTCAGCATGCATAAAATTAATTATATTTTCAGTTTCCCATGTTTTTGAGTCAATAAGTCCCTACCTTTTCCAAAGGGTTTGAGAGAGGCTGGCTTCAAGCTTACTGTGTAGTGAAAACTGGGTTTGAACATGCATCATTCCTCCTCTTTCAGTCTCGTGAGTGCCAGGAATACAAGTGTGACACCTCACTTAGTTTCAAAATAACTTTAATTTTATTCCTGCACTCTTTCTTCCACATAGATCAGGGTTATTCAATATTTGAAATTCTTTTTTTTTTCAGTTTTTGGTGATATTTGGAATTAAAGCCCAGGCTTTGCAAGCACAATACCACTGAGCCTTATCTCCTGTACATCCACTCAGAGAAAATATCTACAGTCAAGGATGGAGAGATAGCTCAGCAGTTAAAGTTTGTTTGCAAAGCCTGATGGCCCAGGTTTTGTTCCCCAGTACCAGTACCCATGTAAAGCCAGATACAGAAAGTGGCACATGTGTCTGGAGTTTGTTTGTAGTGGCTAGAGGGTCTGGTATGCCCATACGTCTCTCTCTCTCTCTATCTCTCTTGCTCGCTCGCTCTTGCTCTCTCTCTTGCTCTCTTTTCTCTCTCTGTCTCTCTGTGTGTGTCTCCCTCTGTCTCTCTCCCTCAAAAATAAATAATAAATAAATAAAATTAAAAATATATAGAGTCTATAAGAACACCAAAAATCAATCCCCCAACTCATTCAATCAGTAATTGGGCTAATGAACTGAACATAAAGTTCTCAAAGAAAGAAATACAAATAACCAACAATTATTTGAAAAAGTGTTCAACATTCTCATCCACCAGGGAAATGCAAATTAAAATGACATTGATATTCCATCTCATTGAAGTCACCAGAGAGAAAATGAACAAACATAATTGCTAGAGAGGATATGGGCAAAGAGGAACCCTTAAGAGGGGATGTAAACTGGTGCAATCAGGATGGAATCAGGAAACAGAATTCCCATATGATGAAGCTATACCACTCCTGGAAGTATACTCACAGCATTTGAAGGAACATCTCACAAAGATATGTGCACAACTGGGTTTACTCTTGCACTCTCGGTCAGCATCCAAAATATAGAACCAGCTCAAAGGTCTTTCAGTAGATGCATGGTTAAGAAAGATGTGGTACATAGTTACAATACAATTTTATTCAGCTCTAAAATGAATGAATTTATGACATGTAGGAAAATGGAAGATCCTGGAGGTCATTACATAAAGCAAAATAAGCCAAATAAGACAATAAGCAAAATAATACAAATACCATGTTTTTCACTTAGAAGTAAATCTTGATTTAAATATATATGAATATGAATATATAAAAATAAATCTAAAAATAATTTAATAAAAATAATATTAAATATATAATATATATATATATATATATATATATATGAATGACTTGAAATTACAAAGGAGACTATAAGAGAGCGAGAAGGGGTCCATCTTGAACCGGAAGCCCAAAAGAGAGGAATGGACTAGATGTGTCATGGAAGCAGGAGGAGGGACTGCTTGGGGTGGGGAAGAAGGGACCGGTAAGTGCTGCATTGATCGTTTATGGATATATGAATAGGGGTCAAAGGAGATAGGGGAGGACAGTGGTTAGGTAAATGTGATCAAAATATAATAATATACATGCATGAAAGACTAACAACAAAACTCATTATTTTAAAATGGGTTAAAATATTAAGAAATAACTTAAAACATTAAAAAAAGACTTGTGGTTGAAAGTAAGGTTGAGTTTACTTCAAAGGATAACTAAAATTTCTTTTATTTTCTAGGGCCTGAAAAGAGAGCATTGTCTCCATGACTTTTGTATTCTATGAAGAAAGAAAGAGAATGAGAATATAACCAAAAGCATATGATTAAGATAATTATAGTCATTAAGGTAGAAAAGTAAGGCATATAGAGTTGTGGAAGGAGCTAACATTTTTATTTTGCATGACCCAGACAAACCTTGCTGAGGTATCTGTGGAGGAATGACCACTCAGTTAGCTCAGCTACCTCTCTAGATAACCAGGGCAATAGTCTAGGTAGGCAACAGCAGGTGCAAAAGGCCTGACCACGGAGTGTATCTGGGGTGACCAGGCCCAGCAGGCATGGAGTGAGATGATAGAGTAGCAAGAGGAGAAATAAAAAGGTCTGGATTCCCTATGACCTTCTAGGTTACAGAAAGAACTTGGATTTTCTCTAAGTGAAATCAGAAGCCATCGCAGAATTTTGACTCGAGACTGATATGATATGATTAATGTTTCAACAGTACCTTTCTGGGTGTGGTTTGAAGGGAAAGAAGGATGAGGGGTAGAAGCAGCTAATCCAGGTGAGAGGCGATAGATGACAGATAGATGATAGCAGCCTGGACCTCATGTGAATGGTAAGAACTTACCATATTCTGGACATAGCTGAGTGTGGTGGTGTGTGCCTATAACCCAAGCATTTGGGACATGGAGGCAGAGGATTAAGAGTTCAGAAATAACCTTGCTTCCATAGCAATCTTAAGGCCATCTGGGATCGTGTCTTTGAAAAATTCTGGGTATAATTTAAATGCATATGCTATAAACTATGATGTCACTCTAGAAGTAAGCAGCATATGAGAAAAAAAAGAGAGACAAGGATCCCACAAAAGTTTATGGTCTCAGCCTCTGGAAAAATGGAGTTGTCAGTAACTGAGGTTGAAAAGGCAGGTGAAAAAACAGCTTTGTTTTGGTGAAAGAAAGTTCTGTTTTAGACACGGTAAGGTTTTCTTAAGGAACTCTCCAGACTTCTCTGCCAAGTATTAGAAAGGAATCTGTTCAAATGAAATGAGAACAAAGTTAACTTCAAGGGAGTGGCAGTGGGAAGACCCCAGTCCTTTTGTTTAGGCTGCTGGGCTCCAGTCACACTGCTTGGGTTCAAGTCTGGAATCCTTACCTGTCACATACTGTGACCTTTATGAAGCTGGGTAAAGTAATTTTACTCTTAGTCATTTAGCTATATTGTGGATGGAATACAATAGCGTGTATCTAGTTACATACATACATAAGTATAGATGATGCCTAATTTATGACAGTTTGTCTTAACATGGTGGGAAAGTGTGTGCATTTGTAGAAACCATACTTGTAGTTTTGACTTCGCCTATTAGTGCCATGTTGTTCAGTGTTGTCCCAAAGAGAGGCAGCAGCAAGCTGCAGCTTCCAACCAACTGCATGCCCATGAGGGCAAACAGTAGGTACCCTACAGTGTGCTGTGTTGCTAGGCTACTATGATGAGAGGTTAAGTGCATGAAATGCATTTATGACTTATGATATTGTCAGTTTATAGTTGAGCCATCTAGACCTATCTCCATCAGAAGTCAAAAAGCATCTGTATTTGTCAGTTCTTTCTGGAGCAGTGACATGATTTATCTCCACTAGACTGAGATATCATTAAGCACAGTGATCTATTTAATTTTTCTCTTATTTAGTACCTTTAGGAAAATATTTCAGATATGGTAGCTGTTAAAATAACAAGAGCCTACAACTGAGAAGAACTGAAAAAGACTGAAACATTAAGCCTCGGAACAACACTGACAGTCTAAGTGGTAATGATTGGAGCAGCATTAGAGAGGTAGTGGAGATGGACTCTAAGGTTGACTGCAAGTTTTCAAGGGAGGTTGTGTCAGGCTGAAGAAATAGTCCAAAAAAAAAAAGGTAGAGAAATAGCCAGGTGTGGTGGCACATGCCTTTAATCCCTGCATTTGGGAGGCAGAGGTAGGAGACTGAAGTGAGTTCAAGGCCAGCCTGAGACTATATAGCGAATTACATAAAGGTCAGCTTATATTAGAACAAGACCCTAACTCAAAAAAGGTAGAAAAGGGCTGGAGAGATAGCTTAGCGGTTAATGTGTTTGCCTGCAAAGCAGAAGGACTCAAGTTTGATTCCCCGGTACCCATGTACAGTCAGATGCACAATGTGGCACATGTGCCTGGAGATTTTTGCAGTGGTTGGAGGCCATTCTCTCTTTCTCTTTCTCACTTTCTCTCAAATAAATAAATAAATAAAACGTTTTTTAAAAGGAGAGAAATAGGATTGGAGAGCTTGCTCAGTGGTTAAGGTGCTTGTCTGCAAAACCCAATGGCCTGAGTTTGATTCCCAAGTATCCATGTAGAGCCAGACATACAAAGTGGTGCATGCATCTGGAGTTCATTTGCAGTGGCTGGAGGCCCTGGAGTACCTATCCCCCCTCTCTCTCCTTGCATATATATATATATATATTTAAAAGGAGAGAAATATAATATGAATGATATTGTCTTGCAAGATTTCTCATCATTTAGCAGCAAAATCTCTAGAATATTCCCAATACATAACATTAAAACTATCACATTCTAATTGGGCCATCAAGAGGAATAAATGAATTTAAACTTATCAGAGTACCCCAAAAGAAAGTTGTTGCATGAACAATTCACCTTGAAATTAAAAATATATATAAAACATTTCCATCCATTTCTCTATTATGTATTAAACACAGTCAGTATGACTCTTGGAACTTTACTTCCTACATTTTTGTTGTTGTTGTTTTCCAAGGTAGGGTCTCACTTCAGCCCAGGCTGACCTGGAATTCGCTATGTGGTCTCTCACAGCAGTCCTCCTACCTCTGCCTCGCAAATGCTGGGATTAGAGGCATGAGCCACTACACCAGGTTACTTATTACATTTTTAAAGCATATTTTTACTTATTTATGAGAGAGAGAGAGAGAGAGAGAGAGAGAGAGAGAGAGAGAGAGAGAGCATACACCCAGGGCCTCTAGCCACTGCAAATAAACTCTAGATGCATGTGCCATCTGACATACCCATTCTCTCTCTCTATCTCTTCTCTCACTCTGTATTTATCTTTGTTCCCTCTCTGCTTGCAAATAAAATAACATAAACAATTTTTTTTACAAAAATAGGACTGGACAGATGGCTCAGCGTTTAAAGTGTTTGCCTAAAGAGCCTGACGTACCAAGTTCAATCCCCCAGTACACATGTAAAGCCAGATGCATAGGGCGGCACATGCATCTGGAGTTCTTTTGCAGTAGCTGCAGACCCTGGTGTGCCCATTCTCTCTCTGTGTTTCTCCTCTATCTCTCTCTCTCTCTCTCTGCTTGCAAATAAATAAATAAAATTATTTTTTAAACATGGACATATATATTTATAAATATCAAAGAACTACTAAAATATAATGGAAATCCCCAAATTGGAGCAATAGCTTTGGGTTAAGAGTACTTGATGAGGAGGATCCAAGATGGTGGATACATTCAAGGTCTGTCTGGTAGTATATACAGAGAAAAAAGCGAGGAAAGCTGGATAACAGCTATCAGAAGATGTGGATGATGGACAAAAAAAAATCTAGTCTAAAGCACAGCAAAATAATAAACTTGATAAAAGAGAACAAGAAAAAATTCAAAGTCCATCCCAAAGGGATTTGGTGCAATTGGAGAGCTTCCTGCTCCCAATGAGAGGCAGTGACCCAATCATGCTTAGGACATGGGGTTTCAAAAAACTGGCACTATACTCTTAGTAATAGCATTTTAAAGAGAAAAAAAAAACCAAAAGAATGGAGAAAACAGTTTCACAAAGCCGAAGAAGGAGGAGTGGAAGGAAGAAGAGAAGGAGGAAGAGGAAGAAGAGGCGGAGAAGGAGAAGGAAGAGGCAGAGAAAGAGGAGGAGAAGAAGGAAACGGAGAGGGAGGGAGAGGAGAAGAATGTGGAGGAGGAGGAATAAAGGGAGGAGACACCACAGGACAAACCCTCTCCTCTTGGCACTAGACCAGAGCAGCAGTAAGACACCATCTCAAAAAGATCGATGGCTGGAGAAACGGACAGTGTGGCTAAGACTCTTACCTGCAAAGCCTAGGACCTGGGCTTGATTCCCCAGTACCCATAAAAAGCCAGATGCACAAAGTGGCATATGCATCTGGAGTTCATTTGCAGTTGCTGGAGGCCCTGGCATGCCCATTTTTTTCTCTGTTTCTCTCTCTGTGTGTCATTCTTTGCTTGCAAATAAATAAATATAAATAAATAAATAAATAATTTTTTAATCCATGCAGAACTGGTAGATTGTTGGCCCCTGACTCCATTGAACCTTCATGGGAAACTCAAGAGTGTCACTAGATTATATATGAAAAATAGCAAACAGTCCCTTAGACTGCTGGGAAGAAACTTTGGAGCAGAACCCCACAGAACTCATGAAATGGAAACCTGGTTGGAGATAGACTCTGCACTAAGTAGAGTGGCCAGCTCAGGAAGAAGAACCAAGGGGTGGGTCCAGCATTCACAACTGGACTGCCAAAAGGTGCAACCAGTATCTGTAACCCAATTTAGCACTTGTACAAGACTACCCAGAGGCAAAAACATCATTCACAACTTGGCCCATGAAGGATTGTACCAAAGATGTAATCAACATGTCGCTCGATTTGTGAAAGAACACTTAGACGTGTGACATGCATCTGAGAGGCTGGGAAGCCAAGAGAGTTATCAGTTGAGGCTGTATTCAGACTCTATACTTCATCGAGCTCTCTTCCCTTCACATTTACTCCTTCTTTATTTAATATCTGTGGTAGTTTGAATGTTTGGCTTCATAGAATCAGTCATTTTTGATTCAACTTCCTGCTTGAGCATGTTAGGGGCAGATTTCTGCTAGAGGGGTCATGTCATTGGGGGCAGATCTGAATTCCAGCCCAAAGGTATGGAGACAAGTTTGAGCTCTGGTAGCTTTGTGTTTGGAGGCGTTGGTGTTCATGTGTTGCAGTCATTTCTCTCTTCTTGGATTTATGGAAATAAGTAGGTTCTTCCAGCATTGGTGGAACTTGCCCTGGATCTGTAAGCTTGAACTAAACCTGTTCCTTCCATAAACTGTGTCTGGTTGGATGTTTGTCACAACAGCATGGAACTATGACAATACCCAAAACCAATTTAGTAGACTTGTTCTGTCCTGCTCTGTTTGTTTCTATCATCGCTCTCTCCTCTTGAATTTTTTAAATCTATTTTTCTTTTTTCATTTCTTATAGATAAGATTTAAAACAAACAAAAAACATACAAACAAAAAATCTCCCAAACATAGGCTAGTCTGGCTTGTGGTGTCACCATATCTAAACCTCCTAAGACCTGGGACTTTTTTTTCAGATTAATTTATTTAGTTCCCTCTCTCTCTCTCTCTCTCTCTCTCTCTCTCTCTCTCTCTCTCTCTCTCTCTCTCTCTCTCGGTATATGTGTGTGTATGTGTGTGTGTGAGAGAGAGGCAGAGACAGAGAGAGAGAGAGAGCGCACAAGAAAGAGAGAGAGAGAGAATGGGCTCTGTGTGCTCCAGGGTCTCTTGCTACTGCAAATGAATTTTAGATGCATGTACCACTTTGTGTGCTATGGCTTTTGTGGGTATTGTGGATTGAGTCCAGACCAGCAGGCTTTGCAAGTAAGTGCCTTTAACTGCTGAGCCATCTCTCCATTCCTATCTTTTTAAGTTATTTAATTTCATTTCTTTGCCTCCCTCTTTTCATTATACCATTAGCAAAAACCACCACCCCTTCCCCACTCTTAGTCTCTTCTGTTTGCTTTTCTCTCCGATATTTTTCTCTATCAATCTAATAATAATCACTAGTCTTACTCTACATTTATTCTTTCTACTCATACACATATGGTATCTAATATCTTATTATGTAGAATACTATGTGTCCCTTTACTTCCTAAAATGATTGGAATAAATGGGTAATTACTTATTTGACTATTACTATATGTTTATAATGGCCTTATCCTTTGATAGTGATTGTTTTTGAAAACAGTATGCTCTATGTTGGGTAATACTTAGGACTGAGTTTAGTGTCCCCAGCCTCAGTTTAACAGAGAAAATAACATCTCAATAGTACTTCAGATGAATCTCTTAAATATTGGAAAGACTTCCATTGGAAGAATCAGCTTGATTTATTTGAGAACTCTAACAATGACTTAACCCCAGTTATGCAAGCCCCAAGGCAAAAACACAAGAAACAGGAAAATCCAAATAAACATGATTCCTCCAATAATTACTAATTCCATATTAATATCCTTAAATGAGAGAGAATTAGATGAGATTCCAGACAACAAATTTTAAAAATGATTATAAGCATATTCAAAGAAATAAAGAGGACACACATAACTCCTAAAAGAATTCCAAGGGAACACAAACAGCTGAATGAAAGAAGAAAGTCAATACAGGATAAGAAAGTGGAAATGAAATAAAGAAAGAGAAATAATTAAAACACCAAACTGAGATACATGGAACGAAAAATTCAGTAAATCAAACAAAAATCTCCATGAAAAGTCTTACCAATAGAAAGAATCAAAGGGATGAAAACTGTCAGAGTTTGAACACAAGGTAGAGAGACTTGGAAGATTCAAATAATGACAAAGATTGTGATGGAAAAGTTTTGTTGTCAACTTGACCTTCTAGGTAATCTTGGGTGGGTCACTGAGAATTTTCACAGGAAGGCAGCCTGCTCAGTAAGGGAAGGATGTAAGGAAGCTCAGGGGAGCTAGAAATGAACATACCTTCCTAGAAAGGCAGTTATGATGGTTAAGTTTTGTTGTCAATTTGACCTTTCAAGTAATCTTGGGTGGGTCTCTGAGGATATTTACAGGAAGGCAGTCTCTCAGTAGGAGGCAAGATGTAAGAAAGCTCAAAGAAGTTGGAAGTAAACATCCTTTCCTGCGTGGGCAGTGCAGGAAGGAAAATCCAGGGACTCAGGAAGCCATTAAGTCTGGGATAGAATTGCAAGACCCCACCCTGGAAGCCATTAAGTCTGGGATAGAATTGCAAGACCCCACCCTAGGGCTATATAAAGGTGAAAGAATTCTCTCCTTGCGCTCCTGCCTATTTGCTAGTGTGTGTGTGGTATAGGTGGTGGGTTTTTCTCTCTGCTTGGACCTGTGAAAGGGTAACAGCCTCTTTTGCATTCTGGAACTTCCCCTGTATCGATAGCTACAAATAAATCGTTTCCTCCCATAAACTGTGCCTGGTTTGGAGATTCATCCCAGTGGCATGTGGGCATGTGGCTGACTGCACAACAGTGCAGGAAAGGAACTTCCAGAGACTCAGGAAGACAACAATTCTGGGATAGGGTTACAAGACCCTGCCTTAATACTATATAAAGGGGAAATAAATCTCTCCTCCTGTCTCTTTGCTGTTCTGTGTGTGGAATGTTGGTGATGGCTTCTTTCTCTCTCTGCATGGACCTGTGAAAGGGAGGACACCTCTTTCACTATTATGGAACTTGCCCTGGATATGTAGCTTCAATAAACCCTTTCCTCTCATAACTGTGCCTGGTTTGGAGTTCATCCTAGAGACATGTGACTGACTATGACACATTTGGTACCAGAGAGTGTGGTAATACTGCTGTGATGAATCTGACTGTGTGGATTTTGTTTTTCTGAAACTTGTATGCTGCAGGAATGGACATGGATTTGGTACTTACAACTGAAGATGCCTTCTAGAGTGGTAAGCCATCTATTATGGACTATTCTTGTGAGAGTGTGAAGATGCTAAGTGCAGGGCAGTGTATTTGGAGTTTTGGTTTGTGAACTTTCTAAGGGGAAGGAGAGACTCTAGAAAACATTATTGGAGTTACATTGCTGGAATAAAGGATGGCTGCATTATTCTCCCCATGCCCAGAGAACTTGGTCAAGGTTGTATTTAAGTAATGGACTAATGTGCTTGGCTAACCATATGGTACTGAGAATTTTAAGACTTAAAGTTGGAAAAAACACTCAAAGCAAGTTTAACTTACTGGCACAGAGACTGGCTTTATGTTACTGAAGCTGCTATTGTCAACACATTAGCAATCCTAAAGAAGATGGTCTAACTGCTTTACATTACAACAATGGAAAGGATGCCTGAGAGGCTTCCACCCAGGAAGGACTGAATGATACACTGTGCAAACTCTTTTGAAAAGAGCTGAAAGGAAAGAACCTCCTCTTCAAAACTTATTTTGTCCCTGAATTAACAACATGGTGATGTCCTGCATACTTGGTATTGCTTTTGGAAGCATGAGAAATGCATGCGTGGAGTGGGTCATGAAGTATACACGGTTCCAGGAGCCGCTCCTGGGATGCAGTATATGAAACAGGGTATGAAGTCCCTGGTTGGCCAGTCAAGCCATTGGAAGATGGACCATGATTTGCAATAAAGACCTGGAGATGTTCAGATGGAACAGGACATGAAGTCCCTGATTGGCAAATGAAGCCATTGGAAGGACTATGATTTGCAATGGAGACCTGAAGATGCTTTAGATATGCCAGGACTGTGCAAGGGCTACCATGGAGTGCTGTTATCTTGGAATGGAAGTTTTCCCCCAGCTACTCAGCTAAGCTGGAGGGACAGAATTGGAAAATCCAGAGACTGTCAGTCACTGATTATTATATTGGACTTGAACTATAGATGTATACTGTTTGCCCAATGGTTAGAGTTTGCATTAGTCAAGTCTCTCCTTGTTATGCCTCATAGCAGTTGGATAAATTTAATCTATGCCATTATATGTTAAAAGCATATAACTTGTTTTGATTTTACAGAACTCACAGTTAAGGGATGAGTTGGGGGAAGATTATGTGTTTGTGGTATTATGTGGGATAGTTATATCATGTTAGGCAGAACTATGATACTGTTACTGTCTTTATTTGGAAATTAAGTATGATGTAAGGAGTTATGCTTTGATGTCATGTTTATAAGGGGTGGACTTGCGATGTTTAAGTTTTGTTGTCAACTTGGGTGGGTCTCTGAGGATGTTCAGAGGAAGGCAGCCCTCTCAGTAGGGGACAGGATATAAGGCAGCTCAGGGAAGCTAAAAATAAACATGCCTTCCTGGGAGGGCAGTGCAGGAAGAAAATTCCAGATTCAGGAAGCAGTCTGAGATACGGTTGCAAGACCTGACCCTAAAGCTCTATAAAGGGGAAAGAAATTTCTCTCTCCCACTCTCTGCTATTTTGAGTGTGTGGTATTGGTGATGGCTTCTTTCTCTCTCTCTCTCTGCTTGATCTGTGAAAGGGGCTTAGTCTCTTTCACTATTATGAACCCCCCCTGAATCTATAGCTTCAATAAATCCTTTCCTTCCAAATCTGTCATAGTCAGTCACACACTGCTGGGATGAATCTCCAAACCAAGCACAATTTTGGGGAGGGAAGTATTTATTGAATTAACAGACCCAGGGGAAGTTAAGGAAAAAAGGCTGGCCCCCTTTCACAGATCCAAGCAGAGACAGAGACAGCACCTCCAGAAGCGAGCAAGCAAGCATACAGTAACACTGTAATTCACAAAATGCAGAACTTCCAGACCTGGGGTTCTGGCTTTTCTTTTGCATATCTATCCCTAGTATTTTGCATCCAATTTAGAAAGGGTGTCATGACCCCAGGAGGTCAGGCCAAAATGACACTTCCTCCAGCCAGAAGCCTGGAGACAATTAACAATTTAATAAGCACAATTATAATAAATTCTATTGGGGGACATTTATTCAAAACTACCACAGTGATGGCTTCTTTCTCACTCTCTGCTTGATCTGTGAAAGGGGCTTAGCCTCTTTCATTATTATGGAACTCCCCCTGAAAAGGTAGCTTCAATAAATCCTTTCCTTCCCTAACTGTGCCTAGTTAGGAGATTCATCCCAGTGGCGTGTGACTGACTACAACAAAGGTAGATTAATGAAAAGTTAAAAAAAGATCATTTAAGATCTATATGAATGTATAAAAGGAAAAATTTCACAAATCATGGGCCCAGAAGAAACAAGAATTTTATACAAACAGCATACAGAATATCTACAATAATATGGTAGCACAGTATTTAACAAGTCTAGGAAAGAAATGCCTGTCCAGGTAAAACAGTGATTAACAACACCAAACAGACAAGGCCAGAGGAGCCTCCCCAAATTATATTATAGCAAGAACACTAAATATACAGAGCCAAGAAAGGATATGGAACACTGAAAGAAAAAAGATTCAAATTACATATAAAGTCAGACCCATCAGAATAATAGCAGATTTCTGCAGAAAAATTTCAAAAGCTAGAAGGGCTTAGAATGATGTTTTATAAACTCCAAAGACATCAACTTCCAACCTAGACAAATATACCCAGTAAAACTATATTTCATATTTGAAGGAGAAAGAAAAAAATTTCCATAATAAAAATAAGCTAAAGGAACCACTAACCCAGTTCTACTGAAGATATTTTGGACAGAAGAGAAATACAGATATCTGTGAGAAGACAGGAAAAACTAAACCACATTAGAGCAACTGTAAGACAGAGTAGGAAAACAAAAAAAATTACAAAATCAGCAAAAAGAGATGAGTCAATAGACATATTTTATAAGAATTATGAATATCAATGGTCTGCATCCCCCAATTAAAAGACATAGATTAGCAGATTGTATTAAAAACCAGGATCCATCTAGTTGCTGCCTACAAGAAACAGAATTTACCTTCTAAAATGGATACTGCCCTAGTGTGAAAGGATGGAAAAAGGTGTTCTGAGCAAATGTAACTAGACAATAAATAGATACTGCTGTTCTAATATCTGACTAAATATATGTCAAACCAAAATTTTTCTCAAAAGAGAAAAAGAAACCCTTCATAATAATTAAATGAACAATCCATCAAGAGGCCATTACAGTTTTAAACATATCTGCATCAAACACAACTACACTCAATTTCATAAAACAAAAATGAAAATATGCATATTAACTTCATCCCATCACAATAATACTGGGTGATTTTAGTACCTCACTCTGAACAACAGACAGGTCATTTGGAAAAAAATAAAGACATGTCTGAGTTAAATGACATTATAGATCAAATGGATTTAGATATCTACATCGCAGTTCAAATACTGAGGAACACACATTCTTTGTAGAAGGCCCTGGAATTTTCTCAAAAATAAATTATATAATAGAGCAGAAAACACCCCTCTTAACAAACATAGGACAATTATAATAATTATTTTAATTCTTGTGTCTGTCACTTGGAGTAAAATTAGATATCAACACCAAAATAAACTACAAAACATACCCAAACTCATGGAGATTGAATAACAGATTATTCAATGATGAATTGGTCAATTAGCAACAATATAAAAATTTTCTAGGATAAATGAAAATTGAGAAAACAACACATCAAAACAATGAAAGCAGTCCTAAGAGAGAGTTTTATAGCTATGAATGCTTACATTAAAACAACAACACTCACTACTTTCTCAATAGGTTACAGTATGCTCGTAAGGATTTTATAGTTTTGAACCTAATATGGTGGTGGAGGAGATTATCCAGAGGCATGGCCAGGAGAACCTGGCTGAATACTAGGCTATCCATGGTCCCCTGTCACAAGGACGACCCATGGAGGAGGTTATCCAGTGGAGGGGGGAGGGGAGGGCAGCGGGAATTGGGGATAACAACTCATTGTTTGCCCACTAAATGTTGTAACTCATTACGGACAATAAATTAAAAAAAAAAACAACAACAACAGAGATCTCAAGTAAATAACTTAATGATGCACCTTAGGCCTGGCATCATATTACTAAACAGGAGAAAATCCAAAACATGTCCACTTTTCCTATTCTCATTGAGTACAGTGCTTTAAGTTTTAGCTACAGCAAAAAGACAAGAAATAAAAGTATCCTAACTTTTGGGTGAACTTTTTCTTATACTTAAAATGTCTTAGAAGTCCATAAGAAAGCTGTTAAAGCTGATAAACAACTCTCAGTACAGTGGTATGATACAAAATTAGCATAAAAATTAGGAGACAAAAAACCCAATAAAGAGCCTATTAAACAAATGGTGCTGGCAACATTGGATATCTACCTACAGAAGAATGAAATTAGATCCATATCTCTCATCCTACCCCAAAATCAACTCAACATGGATCAAAGACCTTAATTCAAAGCCTGTAATGCTGAAATGGCTATAGGAAAACATAGGGAATCTACTGCAAGATATAGACATAAGCAAGAACTTCAGAACAGGAATCTGATAGCACAGGAAATAGCCCTAAAAATTAACAAATGGGACTACATAAAATTAAAAGATTTCTGCACAACAAAAGAAATCATCAGCAAAGGAACAGATACCCTACAGAATGGGAGAAAATCTTTGCAAGCTATACTTCAGACAGTGAGCTAATAACTAAATTGATAAAGAACTAACAAAAATTACCCTCCCCCAACTAGCTAAACAGCAAATGGACTCACAAAATGCAGAGTTCAAAAAGAGACACAAGTGTCCAGTAAGTATTTTTTAAAAAATGTTCATCTCCAGCCATCAGAAAAATTCAAATTAAAATCACAATTTTTTTAAGTTTCTTACTGAAAATTTTCATACTTGCACATAATTTATTTTGATAAGTCTTCTCCCATTACTTTCTTTTTATTATTTATTTCTTTTTTTATTTTACAAAGGTCTTATATTCCTTATCCCTGATGCACTTTCTCTGAGACTTCTTCTTAGTGGGCTAATTGGTATTCAGTGTATAGTAATTAAGGCTTCAATCTCTGTTGGGAGGCTGAGCTTCAGTTAGATTCTACCCCAGTTGTGGCTCTTACAATCTTACTGCCTATTCCACAAGATTCCCTGAGCCTCTGTAGTTCTGTTAGCAGTCTGATTTAGTTCTCAATTCTTTGTAGCCTTCCATTACTTTTTATATGTCCCCCATTCTCCTTCCCCTGAACCCCATAAGTTTTCCAAGTAGTCCCTCGTTTATTCCATTGTCTTTTTTTCTTCCCATCCTCCATGATGACAAGTTAAAGGGCCCAATGGCCTTTGGGCATGACAGCCACTAAGAGATCATGCATGCATCAACCACTTTTATCCAGAAGACAGAGTTCAAAAGTCCTCTTCCCCATTGCGTGGCTCTGCCATTCTCTCCACCACCTCTTCTGTAATGTTGCCAGAGCCTTGGAAAATGTGACAGAGATGTCTCCCCACTACTCACTGCCATCAGTGGGAAGGAAGCTTCTCTGACAAAAAGCGATAGTAGTACTAATCTATGGACATAAACAAATACTTAGAAGGCCATTTGATAGGCACAACCTATTCAGTAATAGCTTCCCTAAGAATTTACCAGCCATAGGATCTTTTTGACAAGGTTTTCATTACCAGGCATAAATTCCCTCCCATGGAGCAGGCCTCAAATCCAATCAGAGTGCAGTTAGTGATCCCCATAATAGTCATTCCACTATTGCACCAGTGGCCAGTTGTATAACTTGTAGGGTCTACTGGTGGCTAATTTCTCCCCCCCTCAGCATGCATAGCTATCTCCAGCACTGTGACAGTGAGCCAGCAGGGAGGAGACTCAGCTCAGTTTCAGCTGGATTTCTCAGTGACCTGTGACTGAAGTACGTGCTGTCTTGAGCATCAGGTCTTACTATCTAGTTCTGAAGGGCAACCTAAGGCATGGGCAATAGCTTGTGTTGTTTGTATTGCGTTTCCTTATACTACCTTGTATCCTCCCCCTCCTGTTTACATGACACATGTCCTATGACCTGACCCCACATTCTTCCTTGTCGACTCTGATTATTCTTTCTTAGCCATCTTTCTAGGATTTTACATTTTACCCATATTTATCTCCCTTTATATATGTACATATAAACATAACAAGCTAGGATCTGCATATAAGAAAGAACATGCAATTTGGGAATTTCTGAGTCTGAGTCATCTTGTATAATATAGTTCTTTCCAGATACATCCATTTTCCTATAAATTCCATAATTCTACTTTCTTTACTGCTGAGTAAAATTCCATTGGATATATATATATATATATATATATATATATATATATATATTCCATTTTCATTATCCATTCATGTGTTGATGGTTCCATTTTCTTACTGTTGTGAATAAATCAGCAATAAACATGGATGTACAAGAATTTCCATAGTAGAATACAGAGTTATTTGGTTAGATGCCCAGGCATGGTGGTATTACTGTGTCATATGGCAGTTTATTTTGAATTCTTTGTAAACCCTTCACAT
>PVHP010000597.1:0-137256 GCA_004024765.1 Zapus hudsonius
TTTTTTTTTTTTTTTTTTTTTTGCAGTGACAGGAGGCCCTGGAGCACCCATTCTATCTCTCTTAAGTCATACTTAAATTGTCCCTCTTTTTCTTTCTCAAATAAAAGGTTTTTTTTTTTTTTTGTTTTCTTTTCTTTTTTGTTTTTCGAGGTAGGGTCTCACTCTAGCCCAGGCTGACCTGGAATTCGCTATGTAGTCTCAGGGTGGCCTTGAACTCACAGCGATCCTCCTACCTCTGCCTCCTGAGTGCTGGGATTAAAGGCGTGCGCCACCATGCCCGGCTCAAAAGTATTTTTTTAAAAAAAATTTAACATGTGTTTTCTAAGGACATCTTATAGGGAATCTTACACATGATTTAGTTTAGGGTAAGTAGCTTATTATATTTGTACTTAAGCAAAACCAGGGAATATGTCATCTAAGGTTTTTCAAGATTAAAGATTTTAAAGTATAATAATCATTTTTAATGTTTTTAATGTTTCCACTTTTATATTTAACTTTTGTCTAGCTTATAGGGGCAAACTAAATGAAATCCCTTCCATTTGCTTTTCTTTTGATGTATCCAAGACTGAACATATCTTAAGATTGGATAGATATATAAGTAAAATAGTGGTATTACTGTTGAGGAAAAATAAGATTTAGACTTGAACTTTACTTCTGCCTAATGATCCTCATGATAAACTTTTTACATCTAAAAGTTGATGGTTGCCACTTTGTCTACAGTTTTTTAGATAATAGAATACCAACCACCACAGAGAATAGAGGGATGGTAGAAAGATTAACTTTGCTCTCTAGCACAGGAGGGCCTACTAAATATATTTCCAAATTTAAAGTATTGCATTAGTACAGGAGTCTAGTATGATTTTTGCATGCTCCTCTGTAGTTACATATAGAGACATATATAGAAGTATAGTATGATATTGCATGCTCCTCTGTAGACATATAAAGTACAGAAGTATAGTATTATTTTGCATGCTCCTCAATAGGTACATATAGAGACATATAAAGTATAGGTAAGAGTAGCAAGTAGAGTGGAATAATTTATGAGAAAAATCACTGTGCTAACTGATAAAGCCTGTTACTTTGTCCTTGGAAAAAAGTTTAGTCTATTTTTTTGGAAACTAAAATAGACAGGAGGCAGCCCAAATTGTCAAATAAGTAATGCAGAAAATAAATTTCACACAATGTAGACTGGGTTTGAAAAGGTTTCATGGAAGAAAACAAATCAGTCTTTATTTTTTTCAGGAAATCAAATATATCAATTTCATATTACTAAGGGCAGTATACAAATGCTTGAATTTATAAAACATTTATGACCATTTCAGTAAAAGATACTTTATCTACAGTTACAAAAGTTACCTATTATTCAACACTGATTTAAAACTTAACATAAAAAGGAATTTGAAAATGGAAAGGAAATACAGTTACTATATATGAATACATAGTTGTGATTATGTGGTTACTTTTTCAGTCATTCCTTAAAAGGTTAGATTTTTACTTAATGTGAATAATATATGTAGATTAATAAGGGTTGTCTTTAGACAAATTTCTAATAAATCTGATAGATGGAATGAAGCCAAAATAAGAAAAAAGAAAATATTTTCTAATTTTACTGAATTACTCATAAGTCTATTTTCTAACGACATACCAATAAATCATCATCCTTTTAGCCTTGCATTCAATTTGTAGCAGAAAGCAATACAGCATTTTCCCTTAGCCTAAATCATTTTGGATTTTCAACTTTAAGAACTCCATTACTGCCTGGCATAATGGCTCATGCCTGTTATCCCAGCACTTGGAAAGCTGAAAGAAAATGTCATGAGTTTGAGGAGAGCCAGGGTTACAGAGTGAGGGCCAGACCAGCCTGTACAAGAGTAATATAGTTGAGACCCTGTCTCAAAAAACAAGACCACCTTTTTTCAAGGAAGAGTATATTTATGGATACCAGTATAAAAATATGTTGCTAATAAGTTTTATTCAGTGCCTTTTAAGATGGTAGTTTTTCAGTCTCATATGATAAAAAGATCATATATATATTATCTTCTAATAAAAGATATTCATACTTTTATGTGGTTCTAGCAATGCCATATCATATTTACTTAATTTTTAGCTAGAAAAGAGCTGATCAACAGACAGCAAGCCATTGGAAGCAAAAGAATCCATCATCTCTCTATCGATCTACACACATATACACATCCATGTCTATATAAGCCCATGGGACTTATTTCTTCAGATAATCACTTGGCCAATTCCTTACCTGTTCAGGTGTATACTTAGTTTTAACATCATTCAGGCCTACCCTGATAGCTATTTACCAATGAAATGTATCCTTCTAGTAATTATAATCCTGGAGTATATAATTTATTATGTCTATTATCTGTATTTTCATGCTAGAGTGTAATCTCCACATAGTCAAAATAGGGATTTGTATGTTTTGTTCAGCATTATATGCAACAGTCTAGAATAAAGCCTGAAATGTAGGATTCACTCAAATAAGAGCTGTTGAATTAAAATTAAATGAAAGAGATCAGATACAAGTCTTCATGAAGATATAAATGTACACAACAATGTAATACTTTTTATAAAGGCAAGTTAACTATGTTTCTTGGATGAGATTGAAGTACTAGCCTGACATCTATATTTGATACATATCAACATGTACTTGGCACAACCTCAGTTCCTGCAGAGCTTCTGTTCAAACATTACCTCCTGAGAAATGTCACTGACCACTTTAAAGGAGCAACTTTCCTCCTTGACACTTTCACTTTGCTTTCATTTTCCTTCACAGTGCTTCTCACTGCATAGTATTGTCTATACACACATATTTATCTATATTTTCCACAACTCAAGGAACTTATCTGCCTTCTTCATTGCTATGCTTTTCCTTTTTAGATAAGTGCCTGGCACTCGGCAAGTATTTTGTCAGCACGAATGCATGGAGAATCTGTATGCATTCATGTTGCTCTTCATAGGAAAGAATGATCTAATTGTTTGGGTCCAGACCTGAAGATGGAAAACAATCACTTGTATTATTCACTCATCAGGAAAGTAAGCACAAAACAATTCATGCTTCATAGCATATCAATTAAGGTTTAAAGAATTGACTATATATGTGGTACATATTATAAAAAATAGCAATGAAATTCAATATTCAGTTGGAAGACAATCTTAAGTCATACTTAAATATAAAAGTTTTACATTTACTTTGTTATTTTTGAGGAAAACTTTATCAGGTTTTTATAAGAAAACTTATTTCAAATTACTTGCCTGGGACATGCCTATATTCCCAGTGGTGGGGAGGAGAGAGGAGAATCTCTGGGAATTGCTGGACAGCTAGTCTTTCAGGCCCATGAGAGGCACTGTCTCAATGAGGCACACAGGATTCCTGAGGATGATGTCCAAGGTTGTCTTCTGGCACCCACGCCCACATGGACACACACACACATGAACACATAAACATGTATACTTGAAGAAATAAAGAAAAATTCCTTGAAATTCTGTTTAGCGTAAGCAAGGCCAATGCTAAGAAAAATAGGACAGATTCCTGTTCTCTTTAATCCTGACCAGGTGACAATATCCAGATTGATTAACACTGTTGCCTATGAATGTTAAGACCAGGGTCAAATGACAGCTGAAGGTTGAATAACCATATTCATGCTTTGAAGTCTCCATAAAAAGACTGGACTCAGAGACCTATCTTATGGCTGAGGTGAACATGGAATCTCTGTCTTTTCCCATATATTCTGCTTATATCTGGCTGTTCACCTGTATGTTTTTTTTTTTGTTTGTTTGTTTTGTTTTTTGAGGTAGGGTCTCACTCTAGCCCAGGCTGACCTGGTATTCACTATGTAGTCTCAGGCTGGCCTCAAACTCATGGTGATCCTCCTACCTCTGCCTCCCAAGTGCTGGGATTAAAGGCGTGTGCCACCACCCCGGCTACCTGTATGTTTTAGTACCCTTTATAATAAATGAGTGAAAGTAAGTCTTCCCCCATGTTCTGTAATCAGCTCTAGCAAATTAACTGAACCTGAGGAGGTGGTAATGAAATTCTGTCAGTCAGAACAGTAGGTGACAACCCTTGCCTTGCAACTGGCATCTGAAGGGAGGAGCAGTTTGTGGAATGAATCCTTACCCATGGGGATCTGATGCTACCTACCTCCACAGTTTCCGAACTGAATCAGAAGACATCAAACTGGAAAATCCCCTCTTGCTGTCAGTGTTGGCTGCAGAACTGACTGCTGGGTTCATAGAGAAATAAACCTACACATCCATTGCAGGAAGTGGTGTGTGAGAGCCTGGAAAAATAGTTCAGTTTTTCTATTTTTCAGACAAACACAAAGCCTGCTACACAACTGTGGTTCAGTCATATTTGAATAATGCACAACAGGAAGTCAGAACAGACATCATATCAAGGTGAGGACATGCTTATTCTATTATTCCTCAAACTGGTTTAAAAATATTTGTATCTGTAAAACAATTTTTTAAAAGATGGGGAAATCATAACAGTTCAGGAGCAGTGCCATGAAAATAAAACAAAGCTCTGAAAACTCCCAATTATGAAAATCCCATTAAAAATCGCTGAGTAGCTATCCAATTCCTATTTTTTTGTGTCACTGTAGTGAACATCAGATTCTCCAGCAGTATCCTCAATCTATGTGGAAGTTGTAGATCCACAAAGTGATCTTAAACATTCGTGTAGACGTTCCCCCTCAACTGTTGGCCATTTACTGCCATAGACTCTCAGAATGTTAATGTGAAAAAGTGTAGTTTGCCCCAGGTTTAAACAAAGTACTATTCAGTGCCTTGCTTTCCTGATTCTTTCCAATTCCTGTGATGCATCTTTTTTTTTTTTTTTTTTAGTTTTACTGAATTTGTCACATAATTGGGCTGACCAGTTTTTTTTTTTTTTTGCCCTTCATATTCTGAATGATTTGAGCAGAATTCCAGTACTCTTAAGCTGTTGCCGACTTCTGTTAAACCTTAACAACTTAAGGTACCCTAGTAATTGAGAGATGACTGTCCCTCTTATTGCAGAACTGTGATTATAACTGTTTAAATGAAATTAGTATGATTTACATCTCCACAGAAAATTTCAAATACAGGTTTCAAAAACTTTTAAAGTTTTGTTTATTTATTTGCAAGGGAGGAGAGACAGAGACTGAGAGAGACAGAGACCAAGAAAGAGAATAAATACGTATGCGTGTGCCACGGCCTCCCACCACTGACAACAAGCTCCAGATGCATGTGCCACTTTGTTCATTTGGCTTTATGTGGGTACTGGGAAATTGAACCCAGTCAGTCAGGCTTTCAAGCAAGCACTTTAACTGCTGAGCCATGTCTCCAGCCCAAAAACTATTTTAACTAGTATGTTTAACAGCAAAGCTCCATTTTGAAACAAACTCTAAATGAAGTTACTTATTTTTTACTTCAAAAGCTGTCTGTGATATATACAAATGTAGTTTTTTGTATCAGACTTTTGACCATTTTCCACCACACTACTGTAAAATGGGTTAAGTATGCTAAGGTTTCTATTTGACCATTTCAGAGATGAACTGTCTCTCTTTATTTTCCCTGTATTTCCTGATGTCTGCAATAATTCAAAAATATGTTGGTCTAGATATGTTTACTTGCTCATTTAAACTTGTATTTTACAGAACACAATGTACATTAATTTCTTAAGGGGTTTATTTCACCAACTGTGTACTGTAGCTTATTAGCAGTAGAAAATTCAGTAAGTTCATATAATTTTGTATAAAAGTACCCTGCTGTTTCATCAATGAAAAATCTGCAATGTGAACACTTTTAAAGAAATGTAAAGCCAAAAGAGAAATGTCAAAGTATTAAACATAAACAGTATGTGAGACTAAAAAATATAGGGTGAATTTAGCCGGAAGTAGATTTTTCCATTTTCTAAGTCCTAGCTAGATTTTCTTGGGAGTACCTGTATCTCATAATCATCTGTTTTCATATTCATTTACACTGAATGCATTTTTGCTTTATGTTCTCATTTTAAAAAGCAGGTCAATATTTAGCATTTTAGTAGTCATTATTGTTTAAGAGGCACAAAATATTTCTTTCAAGATCTGCTGTGTATAATGCTGTTTTTAAAGATGCCTTGCAACTGATACATACAATGGAATAATTCGTGTTTTTATTGAGAAAATATCTTACCTTACATTTAAACAAGATCAAGTAGAGAGCAGAATAAAACCCATTTTTGCTGATTCTCTGGCATAGTATATGAAATAGATTTGTATGGGTAAAACCATTAATTTTAAGATGATTTATAAATACCTAAGTCCATTGTTTTGGTAGGTAAGAGCAATATCAGGTGATAAGAGGGTATATTAGTCAAGGTTCTCTAGAGGAACAAAATCAATAGAATGAATTGTAGTAAAAAGGGGATTTATTGGACTAGCTTATGGCAGTCAAGAGTCAAGGAACTGGTAGCTGCTCAATCCACATGGCTGGATGCCTCATCAGTCCCAATCCAAAACTGAAGGCCTGAAGGCTTCGGGCTTCCTGGAGAGCCGCTGGTCTTCAGTACAGGCTGGAAGGCTGAGGAAACTTGGTTCCAATGCCGACGAGGAGAGCCGAGCAGGATAGATGCATGTGCAAGTGACATGCATCACTCATGTAGCACTAGCAGCCAGGCAGGAGGAAGAGATTCTATTCTCCTACAGCCTCCTTACACCAAGCCTCCTTCTGGGAGGGCTGACCACTCTTGGGAGAACGGCTCTCTCTGGAGGAAGGACTTAGTTCTTCAGTTAATCCTTCCTGGAATCAACCTCAGAGACCCACCCAAGATTACTGTGAATTACTAAACAGATCAAGTTGACAACAAAATTTAACCATCAGAGGATATGATACAACATGTAACTGCCAACTATACTAAAGTGACCACACCAAACCTTGGGGATGGAATGAATAACAGCAATTTATTTCAAAACATCCTTACCACCTCCTTTGTGTGGCATTTACAGCACTCTAAAATCCTACCAGCTCTCCTGGATTCTAATCACTGGCTCATGGACATTTCTGCCATCTTGTTATAGGCTGAACTATGCCCCTCACCATACATTGAAGTCCTATATTTAAAAACACACCTTCTGGGGCTGGAGAGATGGCTCAGTGGTTAAGGCACTTGCCTGAAAAGCCTAAGGACCTGAGTTAGACTCCCCAATACCCATGTAAAGCCAGATGCACAAGGTGGTACATGAATCTGGAGTTCATTTGCAGTGGCTGCAGGCCCTGATGGCACATTCTCTCTTCTTTTTCTCTGTGCTTGCTAATAAATTAAAAACATGCCTTTTGAAGATGGAATGATGATAAATGTGGTCACACAGGGATGAATTTTAATCTCAAATTACTGCTATCTTTATATGAAGAGTTAGAAAACAGATGAGGGAAGAACATTGGAGACATCTAAAGAAGACAGCCTTCAGCCAAGAGAGGGCTTCAGAAGAAACCAAATGTTGATGCCCTGGATCTTGGATATCCAGTCTCAAGTGTTAAGAATATCTGTTGTTTACAGTCTATGGATTTTGTTAGAGCAAACTTTGGGTTTTTGCATGTTACTCCCTTCACTGAAAATGTCCCTTCTTTTATATTTCTCCATTTCTACATGTCATTCAATATGAAACTCAAATTGTCCACTTATGCTTCAAATTGAAGTATTCTTTCATGGAAGAAGAAAACAAGGTCTGATTCAGGAAGTCTGAGAGAACTAAAACTTAGAAGTTCACACAACTACTCCCCAAGGTTATATTAATTAGAAACGGAAACATTACTCCTGGAGGAGGAGGTGGGCAGGAAGGATGTTCCAGAGACTCAGGAAGTTAAATGTGGGAAAGGGTTGCAAGATCCCTAAATATAAAGGGAAAAACAACTGCTTGGGGAAGACTCTCTGATTAAGCTACCTGCAAGTGATTCATGGGCTTTCTGGTGATGCAGCTACCTTTGAGTCTAGGCTCATCTAGGATGGGATGAGACTTCTCATGCCGTAGCTGGCCTTGAATCATGCATGTTCCTGTAAGCAACCCATCATGCTTCTGTGTGACCCCCATAAACTCATTCGTTTTTGGTGTAATCATCCTTTGGTTTACTATCTATGCCCTATGGGGGGGGGGGGTGAAGATGTGTTCACATCCCAGGGAAAAGGTTTCTTGTGAGAACTTAGTAAAGTGGTCTCTGACACACTAGCTTTCTCTCAATTTTTCTCTTCTGAACTAGTATTTAGTCAGTAAAATAAATTTTAGCATGTCCCACTGCTTATGTAAATGTAAGGATATCAGGTAAAAGTGCTTAAAACAATGTTTAGCTTGTATTGAATCCTAAATACTAAATTCAATCGCTGCTAATGTTATTTCTTAATTATATTTTTTTCTAATAAAATACTTTTCCTCATAGAAAATAGTCCTTTCATCCTATGGGATAAGGCACTGACATAAAACTATGCACAGTGGATAAATCTCCAAGGACATGCAAGTAGAAAACTAAATCTGGTAGCAGTTTGGAAAAGAAGTCAGGTAAAAATGTAGAAAGATCATTTTTTTTTTTTTTTTGGTAAGAAATAGCTTCTTTCAAAAGTTCAAGTAGAGAATTATGAGAATGGCTGTAGGAATGAAGAGGTTTAGGATAGACATTTAGAAGGCAAATATGTAGTAATTGATGGTTTACTTGAGGGTACAGGAAAGACAGAAGATTTTACAACTGGGCTTGTGATATTATTTCCTAGAAATAGTCATTATTTCTTTAAAGATAAAGGTAGCCTTTTAATTATTTTAAAAAATCTCTCATTCTATCAAAAGTTTAAAACAATTAAAACTGTAATAGTTGTCACTGCAAGGTTAATAACACCTTATAGTTTTCTTTGACTCTAATTTCTACAAAATTAGAATTAAAAGTTTTAAACTTTTCCATTGCACTTCACCATCCACCCTGAGTACAATTTCTTCCACATCTTTTGAATGGCTTGAATGTTCCTTGTATGGATGCTGCTTATTCTAGTCAACAAACAACAAAGCAACACTTGTAGTCATTCTGTGATAAACATTCTTATGAAACTCTTCTGGAAGAGGAATTGCTGTGCCAAGTGCATGGGCTCAAGGCTTTTAACACAATTGTCAAACTCCTTTCTAGAAATGTGCTGTTGGTTCACTCTCTCAGCACAGCAAGAGCAAACAGTTCCTGCTCCAAATATTCTTTGGTGTTCCTTAATTCATCTTTTCTTCTTTCCTGTAATAACTTTATAGGTAATATTACCAAGGGCTGGAAATCTGGGATATTTAATTAGTTTAGCACTATTTTTCCTGGCTTGAACTTTTACAAATTATTTTATCTCCTGACTTGGTCTTCTGAGTGCTGGTGCCACCCATAATACCTGACTCCAAATAGGGACTTTAATAAAAAGTTTTTTTTTTTCTTCCACCTTAAACTCTGAAGGGATGCAGTGCTGATATTGTGCTCTGACCCACAAAGTCCTGATGGGCCTGAGTTTCAATTTAAGGTTTTGCCAACCTCTAGAATAAAGGAATATGGCCCACACTGGCAGCTAGCATTCCAGGCCATCTCTATGACAGGGAGCAGCAGCACAGGAAGGAAGGGTGTCACACGACTGGGCTCCTATGATACAAGCAGTTCATTCTCCTCTACTGGCGAGCACAAGGCTCCAAGGCTAGAAAAAGTCTTTATGTTGGGTAACCGAGTGTCCGCACCTATCACTTTCGAAAAAAAACAGAAGAATTTTGGGGGCAACTAGTCTCTGCTAGAGACTGGAAAGAGCTTGGTACATGGCAGACAGAGGAGGCAAATGAGAAGGGTAAGAAGAGGAGGAAGTTAGAGAACAGGCCAGAGCCAGATTATGCCAGCTTGAAGGCCATGGTAAGGAGTTTAGGTTATATTCTGTGTGCATAGGGAAACTACTGGATGATTTTAAACAAGAGAGGAACAAACTCTAACACAAATTTTAAAATGACATTTCTGATTGGTAAACAAGAACAGTTTGCTGGGGAAAAGCAGTTTGGTACTGCTGTGATTTAGGAAGAGTGATGGTAGTTCAGACAGGGTAGCAGGCTTAATTGATGAGAAGTGGTTGAATTCAGAATATATTTGTAGAGCTGATGTTACTGTCCAATTAGATGTGGAAGATAAGGAGAAATCTCAGAATATTCCCAATTTTATGCCTCAGTAAGTAGGTGAATAGTGGTACTTGCAGAGAAACTTAGGAGTGAGAGAGGAAAGAGGCAAAGGCTATTTTTCAGACATATTCAGTTGGAAATGCCTGACCTTTCACCCTTCACCACAACGAACATGCCAGTCTTATAGCCAGGCTTTCTTTTGTTTACAAAGGCCTCTTTTTTGTTTTTACAAATTATATTTAAACCCATTCTTTCCTTAATAATGTATTTTTTAATCCGAGTGAGAAATTTTTATGAGGTGCTATATAAAATTGAACATATTTCAAAAATACACACATAATCGTACCCATTCACTCTTTTTCGATTAAATTTATCAATCTGCCCCCCTTAAAAAAACCCAGCAAATAAGCAAATTTGACCACTATCACCAATAATGAGAAGTTTTTGTTGCTGTTTTTTTTTTTTTTTTTGCTGTTGTTTTTTAAGACAGTCTCTATGTAACTCAGGTTGGCAATAAACTCATGGTGATCCACCTTCTTCAAGTTCCAGAGTGCTGGACGACAGGCATGTGCCACCCTGCCTGAGGGTAGAATGAAGTTGTCAATACAGTAGGACAATTTAAAAGATGTATCTAGTGCTTACCAAAAACTATTAACATAAACCCTTAACAAGTGCTACTTCATTCAATACCTAGAACAGTCTTAGGTCTTAAATTTTACAAATTGATGACAGACTTGGCACAAATTATAGAAGTTAAAAAATTGTGTTTGGGGCTAGAGAGATTGTTTAGCAGTTAAGGCACTTGCCTCTAGAGCCTAAGGACCCAGGTTCAATTCCCCAGTACCCACACAAGTCACACGCACACAGTGGTGCATGTGGAGCTCGTTTGCAGTGGCTAGAGGCCCTGGTGCAATTCACGATGTCTCTCCATATCACAATAGTGTTCTTAGGAAGGCAAAATCAGTCTATTTTTCCCCTAACACTCTTCTCTAAAAATCTATGAAGAAAATCTCTGTTGTTTTATATCTCCAAGTAAAAACCAAGGGTAACATAACTCTTAAATCAAACCTTTCCCCTTTAGAAGTGATTTTTCCCCACCAATTTTAACAAAGAAAATTTATACTTTTCAAGTAAATATAGAGGGGCTGGAGTGATGGCTCAGCCAAAGTTAAGGCACTTGCCTGCAAAGCTTAACGAGCCAGGTTCAATTCCCCAGTATCCAGGTAAAAAGATGTATAAAGTAGCACATGCATCTGGAGTTCATCTGCAGAGGCTAGAGGCCCTGGAACACCCTTCTCTCTCCCTCTCTCTCACCTTGCAAATAAATAAATAATTTTCAAAATCCTGTAAATATAGGGATGGTAAGAATACAGTCTATATTCTGACATTGACAAATTGCTGTATGTTAAGTCAAACTAACAGATTAGAATGGCAATACTTAACATTACTATATACATACAAGGGTATCTCATCTTTATCATTTCATCTTAGGGCTGCAAACCGCTGAGTTATACTTTCAAATTACTAATGGATAGATTAAGGTGCTCCGTAATGCACTCCCAGGTAAAGGTGTTCATATACAAATCTTACATATGCCTGGAGGCATATCCAGACCCTCACACACTACCTTATGGCAGCAGAAGTAGCTGAGAGAGGAAGAGGAACTGCTGGGAGGAGGAGCCACATAGGCCATGTTGTTACTCCTAGAATTTCCTGAACAAAACAAAAAACAAAACACACACACACACACACACACACACACACACAGTAAAGTAGAATGTTTAATGAAATGAATAACCAGGCAAATATTTTCTGCTGACTGTACCAGCACTTTTAGATGTTTAAAACAATTTATATATCTGCTGACACAATAAAATACCTTATATTCATAAATACAAGTTACTTTATGTTATGCTTATTTGTCTTATTGTTGGCTGTCTATGATAAATTTAAGTTGTATTATTGCGCTTTGGGATTCAAGGTTATTTTATAATAGAAACAACCAAGAGAAAGCAAAAATTTTATTTACTTGCAATTAATTGTACTTGAAATTGACATATTGTATCACTCAAAAATAGAAAGGAGCAACAATGTTCACATTATGAAAGCTTCACGACTTCAAAACCCATTGCAGAGGCTTTCTTTTAGGTCAAAGTGTCATAGTAAGTATGAAAGGAGATCTTCGTGGATATATATATATATATATATATATATATGTGGATATATATATATATATATATATATGAATACCGGAAGATGACTGCACTGCAAAGAAAACCAAATTTAATTTCACTTTCATTGGCAACTACTGTTTGAGAAAACGGAGATTTCCCTCCGGTTTACCGGGAAGGGGTTGGGGGGTACTGGAGAAAGTACTTACAGTACTCACAGAAGTACTTTCAAAGCATGCTCCCATCACTACTGACCCGCAGGTCTGGAAGAAATTTTTTTTTTTAAAAAAAGCGGCGGCGGCCGGGAGCGAGTAGATGTCACGGTTTCCGCCGCGGGAAGCTCACTAGTCCCAAAGCCGGGGCCGACACGGACGCGGCGGTGCCGGAGCGGCGGTGCCGGAGCGGCGGGCGGGCGGGCGGCGGTGCGGGCGGGCCCGACACGAGGGGGCCGGGCGGGGCAGCGCGCAAACATAAACACAAACACGCTCGGTCCCCAGGTGGGCGGCCCTGCCTCCCCTGCCCCGCCCGCCCCGGGACCCCGGGGGACCCCAGGCCCGAGCCCCGGCCCGCTGTCGGTAACGGCCGCCCCGTAGCGCCGCACCGCGCCGTCCCGGGAGCGGGCGGAGACGCGGCGGAGCCCCCGCGAGGACGCCGCGGGAGAGCCGCCCCGCTCCGCGTCCTCTTCCGGCCCGCACGGCACGGCCGGCCGCGGGGAAGCCGCCTACTCACCGCAGCCCCGTCCATCGGCGAACGCCGCCGCCCGCCTTCGGCGCCGCCGGAGCGACGGGGGTCACGGCGGGGGTCAGAGGGTAAAGGTCTTGCTCCCAGCAGCCTCCGCGGTGGATACGTCGCCATCTTGGATCCGCGGGACAAGAAAATTCATGCGGTGAGTTTTTGGCAAATTTTCGGAAGTCTGGCGGCGGAGCGCGCGGCGGGGGAGGCGGATTGAGGGTCCCCGCCAGGCGGGGGAATGCCTCGGGGCCGGGCCAGCCGCGCCCGGGGTCCGCGGGTAGCGTCCCGGCCCGCCGCTTCCCGTTGCTTTTGTCTGGGCTCCAATCGAGAGGGAGAGCGGAGCGGCGGCGGCGGGCGGGCGGGAGGGGGTGGCGGCGCTGGGGGAGGAGGTGGGGGTGGACGGACGTACAGCGTCGCCGTGCTCGGGCCGCCGCCGCCGCCGCCGCTCGGCATCCTCGGCCCGGGGCGGTGGGCCAGCGGCGGGCCGTGGCCCCGGGACTCCGCTCGGCCGGGCTGCCCCGCCGCCGCGCTGCTTCCTGGGCCCGAGAAGAGAGCCCGGCCCCGGCCCCGCGCTCGCGGCCTCCGCCACCCGGTGCGTGGGCACGGCGGGGACACCCGGCCGGCTAACGGGCCTGCGGAGCCTCCGGGCCGAGCCTCGGGGCGGCTGTCCGCCCAAGGCCCCTGCCAGGTGGAGGGCTGCTGGGATGCCGCCCCGGAGCCCTGGCCGCTCCGGGAACTTCCGCCGGGGCCTCTGGCCTTCTGCTGTCCGAAGGGTCTTAAAAAGTTTCACGGAGGCGACGAGTCGGGTTCAAAAGATGCCCCGCAGCCCTTGATTGAGGTCCCGGTGTCTGCAGGAGAGAGCCCTCCCTCTTGGTAGCCTCTGGCCCGGGCTGAAGGCGAGTGGTGGTTTCTTCTGTAAAAGCATTCCAAAGGTTTTAGGGTTTGCATTTATTCTAGGCCTACAAACATCTTACATACGGGTACCACTCTCTTGCAAGGAACCTGACATCTTCACTTTTCTACATCCTGCTAGCCAAGTGTACCATATTTTGCTTCAGTCTCATAAAATTTTTTTGGTCAAAGAATTGTACTCTGAGTCCTTCGGACAGCTTCTAATAAAGCGCAGTGGTACGACCCTTAGGATTTGCTTGTTTTGCAGAATAGTAGAAAGAACTCTACTGAGTTAACCAAGTGTTCATCAGGGAGTTCCGTACTTCAATGATATTTAATGTACAAAGTTGAACAGGACACTTTTCCTGACATTTTTTTGATACTGGGAATTTTTAGAGCTCTGGAATCATTAGTCCCACAGTTGATTTGCCTTTTGATACAACAGAAGTGAGATAATCATTTATGGGGTGTGGATGGAATAAAATTTTCAAAAATTCTATTTGTATACTAAGTCTATGTTGAATTTAGGAATGCTGGGTATTTTTCACAACAGTTCTTTCCCAAACATCAGTCAGTTCATCTTTGCAATTTTTGGAAGTTATTTTATTCCAGGTTTAAAGAGTTGAGAATCCCAGTACACTGAACTGTCAAAATGTCTACATTTGTATGTTTTAAGTGTACATTAAGATACTGTTTCTTTGAAATGTTAGTCAAAGGGCCAAGATGATAAAGAGTTCCCCTCTTGATTGTAGTTTGTAATCTTAAATCCAAATGAAACATACAGGTGGCAAAAATACAAAATTCTTACCCTTCACTTTTCTTGACTTCAAATGATACTTTTTTCTAATTTTCTCTGAAGTGATTTTGTGAATAGTTTTAATTCTAGACTGAAAGTAATAATGTTTTTTACATCACAATTGATGCTTTATTTTACTTTAAAAATATTTTAATTTATTTGCAAGAGAAAGAATGAATGTGACAGGGCCACTGGAAATGAACTCCAGATACATTTGCCACTTTGTGCATCTGGCTTTATGTGGGTACTGGGGAATCGAACCTAGGTCTTTAGGCTTTGCAGGTAAGCACCTTAACTGCTAAGCGATCTCTCCAGCCCAATTAATGCTTTATTAATACAAATAAGTCAATATAGACTTCATTTGCTTGTAGAACACTTTTGCTCTAATTATACATGATCGAGTTGTCTGTGACCTGTGAGAGACTGACAGTTTCCTGCTGGCTTAACCAAACAATAAATATAGCCTTAAAAATTTTTCTGTTTCAATGATACTTTAAATTTATGTGATAGAAAAATGGGGGCAAGATGCATGATTGTGCCCTTTATGGGAGCAGTTTTTGACCTGGAATATAATGTAACACACTCAGAATGATTTCTTCCTAAAAGAAATAATTCCCTTTATTGTCACTTTATAACTTTGGATTGTTTAATTTTTTTCTTTTTCGAGGCAGTGTCTTACTCTAGCCCAGTCTGACCTAGAACTCAGTCTGTAGTCTCTGGCTGGCATCAAACTCACAGTGATCCTCCTACTTCTGTCTCCCAAGTGCAGGGATTAAAGGCCCCACCACAATGGCTGGATTAAAAAAAAAAGTTTGCTGATTTGCAGAGAGAGAGAGAGAGAGAGAGAGAGAGAGAGAGAGAGAGAGAGAGAGAGAGGAGAGAGAGACAGATAGAATGGATATGTCAAGCCCTCCAGCCACTGCAAAGAACTCCAGGTGCATGTGCTGTTTTATGCATCTGGCTTTATGTGGGTACTGAGGAATAGAACCCCGGTCCTTAGGCTTTGAGGCCATCTCCCCAGCCCTAACTAACGTTTTGATTATTCAGAATTGTTTTAAATTTACTTTAAAATAATCTTTGTTCAAAGGTAAATAAGTCCTTCATTTTTTTAGTTGATTTCATTAAACATGCTTGTAACTTATTCTGGTTTTTACTTTTTAATGCTGGTGTTAGTAGTACTTTAAAAGTATAGAATTTTTCACACTCCATGGGAGGATATAATATTTTCCTTTTCAATGTCAAATTTGCTTCATAAGATGTTTGGATTTAGAGAAAACAAAATGTCTATAAAATAATGAGCAGACAATAAATTACTAAAATAATGGCTTACAATTTTTTTGCTCTTTCAAAGTGATATTAAATAAGAGTGTGTTTTGATTAAAAATTTTAACTGTTAACCACATATTTACAAACAGGCTATATAATAGGCCCTGTATGCTTATTTGAAAGACCTTAGAGAAAAACTTGTGTGAATAGTGACAGTCTTAGGAAGAGATACTACTGCTAAATATTTATGGAATTTCTTACCTGGACCTCTAGTGGATTTTGTAACACAGAGAAACAGAAGAAACCAAGGTAGCAGGTACAGAAGCTTGAGAGGCAGAATTAATGTGGATCGTGCTGCACTTTTTGAATTGAGTTACATACAGTAATGGATTAAAGGATTGAGCATGGTGATAAAATTCACTCTGCTTTTTGATGCAAAAGTGACTGTTCTTCCTGATCAAGAATTATTTCTACCTTTGAGATAGCAATTAAATTTTATTGTTACATGTATTTGATGTGGTAAAAGGTATATACTAAAACTGTTATCGTAGAAAGCTTGCTTTTTAAAAGAAGTAGAAAGAAAGTTATGGTTTTAAGTTTTTAAAGTTTTAATTTTTACCTCGGCTCAGTTTATTGAGCTCTTCAATTTAAGCAATATTTAATTGTTAATGTTTCTTTATTTTGTTTGGTATCCTTTAATTTCTACTTTAAAATTTCACCCTTAGGACAAGTCATACTGATGGTTTATATTTGGGATCATGTAGAAATAGAATCCTTACTGTGTGTTCAGTAGCTTGTCCTCTGAAATAAAGATGTGTATCTCTTGGCATATCACTTGGGGAATGCTGCATTATGAAGATATAAAATTATTTCCTTTGGCTTTTTGGTACACACTCATGGTTTATGCAATAGGGAAATGCAAAACTGAATTATTACGTAGAAAATGAAGTCTTTTCTAGACAGTTTAATATTTTATATTAAATTCAGGATCTAAGTCCATTTAGATTTAGTTAAATATTTTGATCATATTTGTACTTTAACTGGTTTCCTTCTTTCCTTTGTGTGTGTGTGCACAGGTGTGTATGTGGAGGCCTTAGAACCTCTTCTAGTGTGTTCCTTCACATACTGTGTACCCCCCCCCCCTTTTTTTTTTTTGGCTGAACCAGAGCTCACTCTAATCTAGGCCTGGAACTCGCTCTAACTCAGGCTGGCCTCAAATTCACAGTGCTCCTCCTTCATCAGCCTCTCTAGTGTCCAGTGCTGGGATTATAGTTGAGTCGCCATACCCAGCGCCATGCACCTTTTTATGAGACAGTGTCTCTTATAAACCTGGAGCTCACAAATTAGGCTAGATTGGCCAGCGAGTGAGCTCCTGAGATCCTCTTGTTTCCACTTCCCCACTGCTAGAATTACAAACAGGCAACTTCATGCCTGACTTTATTAGATGAGTTCTAGAGATGGAACTCAGGGCCTCGTATGTGAGGCAATGACTTTACCCACCAAGCTATCTCCCCAGCCCTTTTCATTAATATGTGTGGGTGGTATGTATGTCTGGGGGGGGGCAAGGGCTGGATATTAATGGTCACTCTTGTTGCTTGATAATCTTTTGTTCAAAACTCTTTTCTGGTGTCATTCTTTTAACTCCCAACATCTTCCTATATCATTATTGAGTGTTACACTGTGTTGTAATTTACTCTTCATTCCTACTCTCCATAACCTCTGTTGGACTAAGCACCAGAGAGCTAGGACTCTGTCTTGTTTGCATTCTTATTTCTAGAGTCTTCTATAGTATGTAGCACTTAGTAGGTTGTCAAGAAATGTTCTTTAAACAACTCTTGCTAGATTGACAGTGCTGTCATTCTCTCCCAATCCACTGATCCCAAGCAACACATTAAAAAGAGGGATAAAAGGGTTGTGTCCATTCCCCCACCACTACCTTGAATCTCTTAAATGGTTTTTCTTTTATAATTCTTATTTTACTTTAAGTATGGGAAAAGAGGCTATAGCTTCTTAGAGAACTGGTGGAGAACTAAGGGGAAAATGTTAGTAAGAGAATACCACCGTATTTTGCTTTTAGCAAATATGTTTAGGTCTGTATTTCTAGCTGTATTTTGTATGGCCACGATCATTAGTTGAAGGAGACATTTTGTTTTTACAGCTAATGATACTACTTGACCAGTGAGCTCTTACTAGATTTAGGCTGTTTGAAGTAAGGTTCTAGCTTGTTTTTCTCTCATCTTTTCCTTTCTAATACCCAGGCCCAAAGTTTCATACAAAGTTGGAGTTCTATAGTAGTAGTTTTGTTTTTGATGTGCAGAGACTCAAACCCAGGGCCTTGGCACATGCTGGGCAAGTGCTAACACTGAGCTGCATACCCTGTCTCTAATTTCAAACCCATATTCTTAGGAAAATTGAGTGAGATTATGCCATCTTACATCTTTATCTGAGGTTCCAAATTTTAAAAAAAATTAAAAATAGATTTTTTTGTAAAGATGTGACAAATTTCAGCTGGAGTCAATTACTCTTGATTTCCCCTTATACTATATTTCAAGTATTTCTATGTAGTAATATAGATATATGACAGTACTTTACTTATCTAAAATCTGAAAAGTTGTCTGTTTTGGATTTGATTGTTGTTTTGTTTTTAGACCCTCTTGCCCTGGTTGGCCTGGAACTTGCTAATATGTTAACCAGGCTAGCCTCAAATTTACAGTGATACTCCTGCCTCTGCCTCTAGAGGGCTAGGATTACAGGCTGGTGCCATCACAACCTGCTAAAAAGTTATAAGGAATATTTGGTAATTAAGAGTCTGAATTTAGAGTCTCTTAAATCCTTGTACCACCTTTTTGTCCATATTAGAGATGATTCCCCCAATTGCACTTAGTAGAGATGCTAATGTTTGACTTAATTTTAGAACTTGTTCTTTTATTGTACTTGTTATAAAGTATCTTCCCGAGGCTTGAGTGATGATGAATTGCTGAAGATAGAGTGTGTATATTGCTTTTAAAATATTTTATTTATTCATTTTCAAGCAGAGAGAGAGAGAGAGAGAGAGAGAGAGAGAGAGAGAGAGAGAGAGAAAGAACGAACACACCAGGGCCACTACCTTGTGGGTCTGGCTTATGTGGGACCTGGGGAATTGAACCCGGGGCCTTAGGCACTGGAGGCTAGTGCCTTAATCGCCGAGCCATCTCTCCAGCCCTGTATATTGCTTTTAAAAAGAGAATTTGATCCAGTACTCAGGATGGCAGTCCTTTCTCTGGTTTTTTAATGTCTCAATGTGAAAACAGGTCTCCACTTCATAATTTTTTACTATGCCAAATAATGATAATTAAGAGAAATTGTGTATATTATTATTGAATAGGCTTGCTTTTTTTTCTTCAAACATTGGTCCATCATTTTTACATTTATATATTGAAATGTAGAAACAGCTCCATTGTGTATAAGCATCTGGACAACATGTAGTGGCTGATTATGTAACGCAGTGCATTTGGATTGGAACATTGGGTTTTGTGTTGTATTTGGCAGGAAAATGTTGTGTGTTACTTTTCACATTGTAAGTTATGATGCTTATCCTGCATACAGTTTTACAGGATTTTCCTTATCTTTTATATATCAGTAAGATAAGTTCACTGTGCTAGTCAAAAGACCTAATTCACTTTTATGTACATTATTTCAGTTTCTTGTGGTTGTCATTACACTGGATTCAAAAGTTCCGATTTTCTTTCTTATTTTAATATTACTCTAGAAAAAATATATTTTATCAAGTTAAATAGGTAAAAGTGGAAGGTTTGGCTTTATTTCTGTGTCATATAGCAGATTCAGGATATTATATTGATAGAGAAGTTAGAAGGAGTAGCAGTAGGAAATCTGAAGCTGGACTAGTATTCAACATCTCATGTTCATATTTGATGATACATTTGACATATTTCCTTATTGTACAGTTCTGAGCAGAGAGGATTGGCTTTGAGCTTTGTTATTAGGTAGAAGTACATAAAGTAGTGCTTTGGGGATGTTTTTATGATTTTGTTTGAGTGAGCATGTCTAGTGGGAAGAAAATAAACTATAACTATTCTGATCTGTGCACACTTAGGAGAAATTCTAGAAACATTCTTAAACATGTTAGCCAAACCTTGTGGTTTATAGCAGACCAGTTAATCAGGCAGCTGAGTTAGCAGCTTCCAAAGTACCCTTTAAATGTTAACATATAATGTACTTTTGTTCATTTGTGAACTAGTATTTAATAAATTTTATCAGGAGCTATGAGGTGTTGGGGATTATTTTTTTCATTATGATGCCTTGAAACTATTTTCTAGATCTAACGGAATTGGGGTTGTCTTTATTAGTGGGAAATCATATAGGTGAACAAATAGGTAATTACTAAATTCGCGTTTCCTTAGAATAATAAAAACCTTTGCAGATTTTTAGCTTTGTGGTTTTAGGTTAAAGATGTTCTTTAGAAAGTAGTTGGCAATGGTTTTTATGTCTAATAAGATTTCTTTGTACTCGTCAGTTGTGCACGATTTCATTTTTAGAGAGAACAGCCTTTTTGAAGGAGCTAGTAAGTTTGTTTTGGGCAAATGATGCAAGGACAAGATTCAGAAAGCTGATTTGGATTTCACTACATTGGGAAGAATAAATAATCAGGGTTGTATTTCTTGGGAGAATATATCAGCTTTGAAGAATGACAAGTAATCCTCCATAGCTCTTGGTGGAGTTGTGAGATCACATAGAGATTAGGTGTTGCCACCATGTGAAAAACATTATTATTATTATTATTATTATTATTATTTTAATCATTAGCATTGGTTCTTTGAAACCATTGACTATATTTTCAAATGGCTTTTAAAAATACAGTGGGGGTAATAATCAGATCTGTACATCAGGAACAAATTTAGATTCACAACTGATAATTAAAATTACAAGCTTTATGATATAAGATTTTTAGTGTATTTGTGAGTTTTGAAAGATAGTTTTGTCCCAATTTGAGCACTTTTTTTTACTAACTGTATTTATATACTTTATTATGGTAACCAAGTTTATTTATTTATTTATTTTGTTGTCCATAATGAGTTACATTGTTTAGTGGGCCAACAATGAGTTGTTATCCCCAATTCCTCATTGCCTCCCCCTCACCATCCCCAGTCTGCTGAATATCCTCCTCCGTGGGCTGTCTGGATCAGTCTTTATGGTAGGGGACCATGGATAACCCAGTCTTCAGCCGGGTTCTCATGACCCAAGTGTGTTGTTAATGAGGGTTGCCAAGTCTCTGATATTCTCCCCCACCACAGCTCTCACAATCTTTCTGCCCCCTCTTCCGCTCAGTTCCCTGAGTCGTGGTGGGTGAGTATCAAGGCTTCTTTAATGTTGTGAGCTTAGGGGTTTTTGTGTCGAGATTCGTTGGTTTCTGTCTCACTGGCTTATCCTTTGTCGATTGAATAGCTATGGCTGTGGGTCCCTTGTTCATCCAGTCATTCTCTGCGGGGTTCCATATGGATCCTCCACCGTATGACTGTGGTAGCTCATCTCTTGCCAGGATCTCAGCTTTCTGCCTGAGGTCGGTTGGTAGGGTTATATGGGCCACAGCTCTCTTGCTGTATCCTGAAAAATACAAACACAATCTCCATCGGAGAATGAGATCAGTATCAGTTAACAGATATACACCAATCTGGATTACCTAGCTTCTATTTTTAGTAGCCTCCCCGGCAGTTGCTCGCATAGTGCATCTTTTCTTGGGAGCCCAAGAGTATGGGATCCAGTGCATATCGCCCTGAATTCCCAGTTCCAATCAAGGGTTCCCCCTCACTGAGTGGAATATTTGGCCGAATTTAATAGCTATTGATTGTCTCCCCCAGGCCCAGGCTCCTCCATTGGACAAGTGCTCTTTTCTTGGTTTGCTTTTCTCTCCCAGTAGGAGGTGTGGTCAGCCTACTCATGGCCACAGATTGTGTTTCATGCCAGTGGTCTGTTTACTCCATCTGTCGTTCAGCTTCCCCTGGCAGCCTGTGTAGTGCCTTCCAGCACTTCACTAACTGCCATCTGGGGGCTGGTTACCATTCCAGACCTCGAAGGGTCTCTCGATGCTAAACGATGGCATTCTGTGGTTTCTTCAACAACAGGGTTTTGCCTCAGGCCTGGGGAGAGCGTTCAAGAGCCTTGACAGAATTCTGTCTTGTTTTTGGAACCTCATGGGTCACTTTGGTCAACAGCTCAGTGAGGGAAGGAACCAGTGGCTGGGACCTGGGGCTGTCAGACTGCTCAATTGTTCACAGACTTAGGCATTCTCCCCTACTACTCATGGCCCCTCTTACCAGTAGAAGCCCACTACTTACTCTTTAGGTTACAGTATGCTCATGAGAATAACCTAATTTGAACCTAATTTGGTTTAGCCTCATGCTTGAGCCATTCCCCTCCCCCCTTCCCTTACCCATCATTCAAAACCTCTAAGTTCTTTCTACTAGTCTGCATAAAGAAAACGGTTATCCTGGTTAAGGACCGCATATGAGGGAGAGTATGTGGCATTCAATTCTCTGTTCTTTTGAGTGTTCGCTTATTAAGATCTGCTCAAAGTCAGACCATTTTTTCCTAAATTTCGGTATGTCATTTCCTTTCAGCTGAGTATAATTCCATCGTGTAAATATACCACAGTTTCGCTGTCCATTCCTCCATCGATGGGCATTTGGGTTGATTCCAATTCTTGGCTATTATGAATTGATCTGCTATAGATATAGTTGTACAAAATTTTCTGTATCGAGATGTGGCATCTTGTGGGTAGATGCCTAGTAGAGGGATAGCTGGGTCCATTGGTAGTTCTATGTCCATTCTGTCTAGGAGTCTCCACACTGCTTTCCATAGCTGTTGAATAAGTTTGCAATCCCACCAGCAGTGAATGAGGGTTCCTTTTTCCCGCATCCTCGCCAGCAACGATTGTTGTTGGTTTTCTTTATGATTGCCATTCTGACAGGGGTAAGATGGTATCTCATTGTGGTTTTGATTTGCATTTCCCTGATGCTTAAGGCCAAGTTTATTTTTGTAAGCATTATGCTTGTTTTTTAAGAATTCATTTGTGATTTACAAATAGAGCATTGAAAATCTCAATGCAATACTCTGAAACTGTTGTGTGTTCCTTGTATTGTAATGTAATGTAACTAAGACTGTCTTTTTCCTCCCTTATATCTGTCAGATTTCTTTTGGGTGCTGAGTGTTTTGAAGCATTAAAAGTAAATACCATATAAGGAAAGCAGAATAGTACTAGTAGCTGCAGTAGCAAAGTAAGGAAAGAACCACAGGGTGATGAATCTGGAAAGTGACCTTCTGAATTGAAGGAAGGGCATTCCTTTTCCTCTTAGCCTGGTAACATCCAGTTATTTTGTGTGTTTGTTAGGTTTCTTGATTAACTTAATTCTGTAAAGTTGTTTAAAATGCTGGAACTCCAGAAACTGGAAAGAATATAAGAGTCTTTGGGGGGGGTGATTAATGCATAAGAGGGAATGTCATCATGGATTCAATGGCTTTATCTAAGAACCTTTGATACTAAGCATATTGTTGTGTTAATATGTAATTTTAAGCCAATAAAAATGTTATAAAAAGAAATAATAAAATTATAAAAGAAAACTGGAATCTCAACTCTTTAGTTAGGATGTCTTTCCATTTTCACCTACTAGGGCAGATAATTTTAAGCAAAGGTTACTTAACACATTTTTTTTAAAGTTATCAGAAGGTTTTTGTTTAATTTGTGGCTATTAAATAACTTTTTGTTCTTTTGGGGGGGTATGTGTGAATATGCTTGGTAATATATGCTAATAGAGCAGATGCCCATGTTCAATGTGCTTGTATGCTGAGGCCAGAGGACATTCAGTGCCCTCCTCTATAGCTGTATCATCTTATTTCCTTGAGCTAGGTTCTCTCACTGAGCCTGGAGCTTGGGCTGGCAGTGAGCCCAGAGATTCTTTTGTGTCCACCTCCTTCAGCTTGCAGATTAAATGCAAGCACTATACTAGTGAGCTGTGCACAACCAGCCCCAACTTAGTCTTGTTAGTTAATGTGCATTTGAAACCTGCAAAGTATTTTGATTTTTCTAAAGGTCTTAAGTATTTCTTAGCTTTTTTCTTACGCCAATGCTGTGCCTGTTTACATTCATATCTTCTATGTGTCAGTTGTCCCAACTTTTTTGTCAGTGATGTTGAGTGTGGTTGTATAAAAGTTATTTTAAATTTTAAAGGTCTATGGTGATTATTTTTAATTTTTTATTTTTCTGGAAAATGGGTATTTTTATTGTATGATCTGTTAAAACTTATTATAGTCTTTTTTTTCTGCTTAGATTCTTCATTCTCTTTGACAAGAATACAGTTAAGAAGTAAGAGTGCTAGGTTGTACTCCTTGCCCCATCTCTACCAAGCATCATTCTATGTTTCAGGGAGGGGTTGAACAATAATTAGTATCACAGAAGAATGAGACTACACAAGTACACAGAAGTACTGTTCCAAGATTGATGAAGTAATTTGAACTGGATTAACTTGGCAATGTAGAAGTTCAAGAGAATTTGTGATCAGTTTACTGTATCAACTGTCAATACAAAGTGCCATGAAGATACCACGTGCTAAATTAGATTCTTTTTCACTATGATGTACAGAGAATTTCAAGCTCATAATTGACTATATTTGTGAATGAGTAGCTTGCTTTGTAGGGTTAGGCCAAAACAAATAATTATGGTGTTAGATATTCTCTGTTACTGATTTATTCTTTCATTTGACAAATATTATTCTATTATATACCAGGTAGTCGTTCTAAGGGACTACAGTAGTGTACAAAGCATATGCGGTGGTAGATGGTGGTAAGGATATGAAGAGCAAGAGAGAGACAGAGACAAAAAGATACAGAGAGATAGAGACTTACAGAACAGACAGTATGGAGTACATGCAGAGAACAAATTTACATAGGGTTGTAAGGATAAATCCCTTCCTGGAAAGGGGAATAAGTAAGCCTGTGGTAAGGTAACTGTCCTGTGAATGTCCAGGAAAAAGGGTTCCAGGAAGGGACAGAGAGCAGAGATACCCTTAGAGAGAAGTATTTTGGATGTCTTATTTTAAAAAATTGCTAGACTGAAGTGAAGTGGAAAGGAAGACAAAGGTAGGACACAGAAAAATAAGGGACCAGAGGAGGAATTAATGCATTTTTTTACTTAGTATGTATCACTTTCACACCATTACAAAGCCAAAAATTTTTTTTCTCTTTTTGTTTTTATTAATTTTGTAGGTTATCACATAAAGTAATGGGTTGAATTATGGCATTTTTATGCATGATTGTCATTTTTTTAATATATATATTTGTTGACCATAATGAGTTACATTATTTAGTGGGCAAACAATGAGTTGCTATCCCCAATTCCCCGATGCCCCCCTTTCCCATCCCCAATCAGCTGGATATCCTCTTCCATGAGTCATCTGGATCAGTCCTTGTGGCAGGGGGGACCATGGATAGCCTAGTACTCAGCCTGGTTCTCCTGGCCCAAGTGTGTTGTTACTGAGGGGTGTCATGCCTCTGGATAGTCTCCCCCACCACGGCTCTCTCAATCTTTCCGCCCCCTCTTCTGCTCAGTTCCCTGAGTCGTGGTGGGTGAGTATTAAGGCTCCTTTAATGTTGTGCGCTTAGGGGGCTTTGTGTTGAAAATTGTTGGTTTCTGCCCCCCTGGCTTATCCTGTGTTGATTGAATGACTGTGGCTATGGGTCCCTTGTTCATCCCGTCATTCTCTGCGGGGCTCCATATGGATCCTCCACGGTATGACTGTGTGGCTCATCTCTTGTGAGAATCTCTGCTATCAGCCTACAGTCGGTTGGTAGGGTTAGATGGGCCACAACTCTCTCGTTGCATCCTGAAAAATACAAACACAATCTCCATCAGAGTGTGAGGTCAGTATAGGTTAACAAATACACAATTCTGGATTACCTAGATTCTATTTTTAGTAGCCTCCCTGTCAATCGGTCCCATAGTGCATCTTTTCTTGGGAGCCCAAGAGTATGGGATCCGGTGCATACCGCACTGATTCCCCAGTTCCAGTCACGGGTTTCCCCTCACTGAGTGGAATATTTGGCCGAATTTAAAAGCTGTTGATTGTCTCCCCCAGGCCCAGGCTCCTCCATTGCACTAGTGCTCCTTTCTTGGTTCGCTGTTATCTCCCAGTAGAAGGTGTGGTCAGCCTACTCATGGCCGCAGACTGTGTTTCATGCCAGTGATCTCTGTTTACTCCAGCGTTATTGATCAGATTCCCCTGGCAGCTTGTGCAGTGCCTTCTAGGTCTGCATTAACTACCATCTGGGGGCTACAAAGCCAGAAATCTTATCAGTAGATACAGGTCAGTTTCGGAAGTAGGATACAGTGCAGTTAGGGGATTATATTAATGTATATGTGTGACATGTGAGAGTCTGTATATGACTTGAATCCCTTGCAGAAATTGCAACTTAAACTTAAATGGCTAAATTAAATCTTATATTAAGAGTATAAGTAATTTGAACAGGCAAGCTAATACTGCAAGTTTGAAAGCAGGAAACAAGAATTCACTAACTTTGATCTTTTTTTTTAATTTAAAACTTAAAAATTATTTGAGTATGTGTATGTATGTGTGTATGAATGTGTTGTATGCCTGTGGAAACTAGATGACAACCACAGGTGTCGCTATTCACCTGTTTTTGAGACAAGGTCTCTCATTGTCAAGTAGGCTAGACACAGGAATCTCCCAGTCTCCATGTCCCCAGCACTAGGGTTACAAAAGTGCACACCACCCTGCCCGGCTTTTTTGAATGTGGGTACTGGGAATCAAATCAAACTTAGGTTCTCATGCGTTTATGATATCTATGCAGCATTTAATTTTATTTTCAATATTGTTCTGATTTGTGTGTCCTTTCAGCTTCCATTGGAATTTAGTATTAGCTTGTCCATTTTTGCCAAGAAGCCAGGTGAAATTTGGGTAGAGATTTTGTTGAATCTTTAGATCATTATAGAGCATATTGGCATTTTAAGTCTTCTGATCTATGAACTTGGGATAAATTTCTATTTATATTGTTATTTGCTTTCTTTCAATCTTGTTTTGTAGCTTCTCAGTATAAATTTTGTATGTTAAACTTATTAAGTATTTTAAACTCTGATTTGGAAATGGAATTGTTTCTTTAGTTTTGTGGTTTTTTAAAATATTTATTCATTTTCAAGCAGAGAGATACAGAGAAAGAGAGAGAGAAAAAAAGAGAGAGAACCAGGGCCACCACCTTGTGGGTCTGGCTTATGTGGGTCCTGGGGAATTGAACCTGGGGCCTTAGGCATCTCTCCAGCCCTAGTTTTGTTTTTGGATTGTTCATTGTTACTGCATGGAAAATTCTTGCATATTGATTTATGCACCTTGTAGCCTTCCTTAACTTTTTCGCTTAATCATTGTAAAGTATGTTACTGTCATTACATTCTAAACTATTCTTAAAATGCTGCAAAATTTAGATTTTTGTTGTCTTCCTTAAAGGTTTTCTGTGTATGTGAGACTGCCTTCTTCAACTTCCTCTCCAGTCTGAATGCTTTCTGTTTCAGCTTGCTTCCTCATTGTTCTCATTTCAGTATGGGGTTGAAGAACAGTGACAAGAACGGACAGCCTTTTCTTGAGTACTGATCTTAGGAAAGTATTCAGCTTTTCACCTTTCATTATGACATTGGCTATGCTGGTTTTTATGGACACTTTTTTTTTTTGTCAGTTTGAAGATGTTCCCCTATGTATCTGGTGGTGGTTTTTTGTTTGTTTTTTTTTTGTTGTTGTTGTTGTTTTGTTAGCCTAAAGTCTGTTAACTTTGATTTTCAGTAACCAACTTTTAAAAAATTGTTTTTCTATTCCCTATTTCACTTAAATCTACTCTTTATTCTTCTCTGCTTTTGCTTTACTTTGCTCGTCTTTTCCTATTTAATTATGGTGGATGTTTATTTAGGTAATTGCTCCCTCCTCTCTTCTCCTACCCCACTTTTTTTTTCTTGTGCTACTAGAGAATTGAACCCAGGGTCTTACTAGTGGTAAGACACTGAATTATGTCCCTAGCCTTTGATATTTTCTAGTATGTGTGTGTTGTCTGTGTGTGTATGTGGGTTCACATGCATGTGTATGTAGAGGCCAGAGGTCAAGGTCAAGTGTCTTCCTCCATCATTCTTCATTTTATGTTGAGATCTTTCACTGAACCAATTTGGCTGGATAAGCTTGCTGCCAGCAAGTTCCAGGGTTCCTCCTTCTAACTTCCCTGGACTGGGATTATAGGCATGTACCACCATGCCTGTCATTTTATGTGGGTGCTGGGGACATGCATATTATGGGTAATTATTTTATGTCATTTAAAATGAGAAGAAGTTTGCTTTTAGAAGGGTGCTGGATGTCAGACTTAGAGCCTGGAACATGGCAAAGAAACAAACATCATGCTGCTGAGGTACATCCCCAACCTTTTGAAATGTATGCATCTTATAATTATATAATTATCAAATTTTATATTTATCTTATTAAAATCTATATATTTTTAAATATGTTTATTTAAGAGAGAAAAGAAGAATGAGAATGAATTGGGTACCCCAGGGCCTCTTGTGTTCCCCCCATCCATGGCTACTTTGTTCATTTGGCTTTACATGGGTACTAAGGAATTCAGCCAGAGCCAGCAGGCTTTGTAAGCAAGCACATTTGACTGCTGAGCCATCTCCCCAGTCCAATTTGCCTTGAAAAGAGAGTTAGGCTGGATATACTACTCTGCATTAACCATCTTTACCTCCTAGCACTTTAAATATGTCATCCCACAGTTTTCTGGTCACCATTTCTAGTGAGAAGCAATCTCACTGTCTCTTGCATGTGACCTACCACTTTTCTTGTGTTGTTTTAAGTTCTCTTTGTCACTAGTTTATATTTTCCTTAGTTGTTTTTAGGCAGTGGTCATATTTTTTTATTCTACTTGTAGTTAATGGAGCTCCTTGGACTATAATATTTTTCATTAAATTTGGGAAATCTTTAGCCATGTTTTTTTCAAATATATTTGTTCCTTTCTCTGCTTTCCTAATATTCCCATTACACATATCTTGGCTCTGTTAATAGTGCCCTGCATTTCTGAGGCTGTGTTCCTAGTTCTTCACTTACTCTTCACTTTTCTCTGGGCTGCATAATCTTCAGTTTTGTAGCTCTGTTAAATTCTCTTTTCTGAGAGCTATATGATCTTCCTGTGTTTATAGTTACCCAATTTTTCTTTTTTTTAAGTTCAAGTTTACTATTTGTGTTCCTTTTGTGAATTTTTTATTCAGATTACTTGTCATCTTTATATTATCCATATGGTTCTTTTCAACATCTTTTTTTGGTGGGCAGGGCAAGTGCTCTACCACTGTTTCTAGCCCCTTACGTTTTCTTTTTGAGATAGTTATCTCACTCGGTTGCCCAGGTTGTCCTTGAACTCAACTCTGTTGATGGTATGCATAGCCAGGCCATTCTTTTTATTTTACTTTATTTATTTTCGAGGTTGGGTCTCCCTCTAGCCCAGGCTGACCTGAAATTCACTATGTGGTCTCAAGTTGGCCTCGAACTCAGAGCAGTACTCTACCTCTGCATGCTGAGTGCTGGGATTAAAGGTGTGCACCACCACTCCCGACTAGGCTTTTCTTAAGATCTCAAAAAAATTTTTTTTGATTTGATGAGACATTATACCTTCCATTATGTTTTTAAGCATGGCTTCCCTAAATTTTTGAACTACAATTATTACTCTGAAGTCTTTGTTAAGTGTGACATCTTGGTTTGCTTTTTTCCCCCTCCTGTGTATAACTCATTTCTTTATATGACATAATTTGTTGGGGGGATATTTTACTTATACTGTAGTATATCTGGACACTGATTCTTCCTCTTATGGCCTGTTGCTCATTTAATGGCTTGGCAGTGCTACTGTGACATTTTCTATGCATTTCATTGTGTAGTGCCTCAGGCTGCTCATCAGAAAAGGAGACAGAGCCTCAGACATAGGCATAGTTATTCTAGCATGACAGTTTCTCTTTTTCCTGGAGCTCTGTTAAATTCTTTGCTTTATTGTGTTCATTGCCCATAATTGCTGGTGATCTGTTTTTTTATTTTTATTTTAAATTTTACATTAATTTTATTTTATATTAATTATAACATATTCTCTTTTATCCCCTTACCCTAGCTCCCATTATGTTTTGTTGTTCATAGTTCTGACTGTCTCCATCGTCTTATGATTTTTTTTTTTTTGAGGGACTTTGTTTTGTCAGTCTTTAATGTTTATTCTTCCTAGCTATCTTTTCCTCAGATTTTCAGTGGTAAATTAGCTTGCCTGTAGTTTTGTTCTTATTCTCTGGGAGTCACTGCTTCCTTTTAGCTATTTACTGCCATGTTGTGTGATGTTTGTGCTGCAGAGTACGCTTACCAGGGTTAGTTGTTAGCTATTAGAGAGAGACTCTTGGATAGTAGTCTTACTAGGGTTGTTTAACATTTAACTCTTTGGGCATTTTACAATGTCACTGCCCACTCTTCTCACCAGTTCCAGTTCTTGCTTTTATAAGCTATTGCTTGAGGTAGAGGTCCTTTGAAAGAGTTTGTATTCTTGGGCTAGGGGAAGAGTTAAATGATAGAATACTTTATATGTCCAAGGTCCTGGTTTAATATCTCTCTCTCTCTCTCTCTCTCTCTCTCTCTCTCTCTCTCTCATCTGTCTTGTTTATGATGGTGGTCTATTTTTTTCTACTCTTGCTGACACCTGCTTATTTGGTCTATTGTTACTGAGAGATTATTGAAGTATCCAAAATTCAATGGTGGATTTGTTAGTTTCTCCTTTCAGGTGTATCAGTTTTTGATACATTTACTTTGAAGTTCTTCTGTTAAGTACATACCATTTAAGAAGGTATGTTTTCTTGGTGAACTGGTCTTTTTCATTGTTATTTAGCATTTTCTCTGATAATTATTTATTCTGAAATAAATTTACTTTGTTATTAATGTAGCTACTCTAGCTTTCCTTTGTTTATATTTTAAAGTATACCTTTCCAGTCTGTTTAAAATATGTTCTATGTAGCTAACATAGTCTTTTTCTTTAAAGTCAATTTGACACTGTCTCCCTTTTAATTGGACCTTTATATTTAAAGTAATTACTGATACTGATACAGTAAACCATTCAAGCTTTAAATGTTTCAATTCCCTTTGTTATTTCACTCATATTCCTTTTCCTTGTCATTTCTTGGATTAATTTTTTGCATTTCTTTCTAATTTATCTATTGGGCTCTAAAGTATATTTCTTTGTGTCATCTCTAAGAGATTGCTCTGGGAATTACTATCTATGTACTGTACCTTTTGGAATTTGTTTAGGCTGATAGAATACATTGCTAAAAATTGCGTAGTGTAAAATAACAAATTTAATTCTCTCATGAAATTATAGAAACCTGAAATCACAGTATCAGTGATTTATCTTTGTCTTGTTTCATTTTGGAAATGCCTCTGTTTACCTTTATTTTGAAGAATAATTTTGTTCCATTTAGGATTCTGGTAGACAGTTCTCTATAGCAATTAGATGGAATTTGATAGCTCAGTTGCATTCATTTTGTGGTTCACTGACATACTGGTTTACCATACTCATCACAACTTTCTGTTGATGCTAATTACCATTTCATGTTTACCCTTGTGCCCATGTGGTGGTATTTCCTACAAAGTCAAGGGAAGTAAAATTTTTACGCTACTCAGTGTCTATATAAAGCAGTAAAGTAGATCTAGAAAGGCATGTTTAAGAAGTGGGGGAGACAATATATTTTAATGACATTCAGAATCTTCATATTCATATTCAATATGCAAAGGATCTCACCTTTTTTAATTAGTCTTTTTAAATGCGTTTGTTGACATCCTATGGTGTAGCATCTATTTTCAAAATATTAAACCATCATTTTCTTTTTAAAACTAGCTCCTTTTTCTGTATAATTAATTTCTTTCCCAAATAACTTTATGGCATGTATTTCTAATTTAATCTTTTCATTGTATTTTTTTTTATTTCCAAGTCATATCAAAGGTGAATTAGCCTGGATTTTGAGCCAGAAAACCTTGATGTTGTTTTTCCTGGCTATATCACTAATTAGCTGTGTTTGTAAGACCTCGGGTAGGGCACTTAACTCCCCCCCCCAAAAAAAAATTATAATTTCTCTATCTTTAAAACAAGGTGTTTTGTTTAAATATGCTTAGAGGATTTTTCTAGCTCTTGGGTCTATGCTTATTTTGTATGCTACCCTCTGCCAACAACCTTTAATCTACATTGTCTTACTTGAATCTAGAAGTTCTTTATCTTTTTGTTCCATGAACAAAACGTGGGGCTCTTCTCAAAATACTACTAATATGTACAGAGTTAAAAATACAGCTCATGGGGGCTGGAGAGATGGTGCTTGCTTTACAAAGCATAATGACCCAAGTTTGATTCCCCAGTACCCATGTAAAGCCAGATATACAGGGTTGTGCATGCATCTGGAGTTCATTTGAAGTAGCTGGAGGCCCTGGTGTTCCCATTCTCTCTGTGTCTGTCTGTCTCTGTCCTGTCTCTCTCTCATCTATTTGCAAATAAACAAATTATTTAAAAATATGTAGCTTATGGAAATGCTGCTTATAATAGAATATTATTTTTAAATATTGAACAGCTCATGTATATTGTACAAAGTCTAGTTATATATAGTAATTTCTAGACTAGTGATAAATATAAATGATAGTGTGTTTTTGTGTTTCTTTACTTTAATATGCTATGTCATTGTTGTAAGTACTTTAGATAAGAGTTGTAAGCATGATAGGAAAGAATCCTCTGTGTTAGGACACTTATCGTTTAAAGATCTTATAGACAGAAACCAAGCAAATGAGAAGAGTCAGACAGTTGGGTGGTCAGTGGAGGCCTCTTTGAAAACAGTTAAGGAGAAATGGCAACATTAAGTCATTTGGCATTGAAAATTTGGGGTAAGATTGTTGGAAAAGGACAACAGTCCTAAGTTAAATACTGACGTGTATGAGAAACACAAAAAGTGAGTATGGCTAGAACTTAGTAGGCTAATGGTGAGACCCCCCCCACTTTGATTTTTTTCCCCAATCATAATAACTTCATTACCCATACTCTGGAGTCCTTTTTCCTCACTCTACATTGTACACTCCACCTCTGCCCACACTGTTCCTACATCTCTGCAGCTGCCTGTGTCTGGAGAACAGCAACCTCAACTAGTTCACTATTACTACCTGACAAAGCCACTTAGCAGATTTCCTCTGCTCTCACTATTTTAATAAATTATAAATCATACTTTGAGCTGGTGGCTTTGTTTCTTGTTTTAGTAGATGAGAAGCACCTGAAAATGTACTAATGCTTCCAATACTGTGTCCACCTGATTCTACTACTGCTACTTTCTTCTTTCAGTATAGCCTTGCTCATCTGAGTTCACGGTCTCTTACACAGTCCATTCACATCTACACAGAACCATCTCTCCAATAATCTACTCCCACAAACAGTCTTGTAGCATCAACTTTTCCTACTCTGCCAAATTTCCTATGGTTTTTCTTCACTTCACATACTTTGTTATTCCTTATTTCTGTTTCCTTGACAGAATTCCTTGTAAAAGATGTCTGTATTTTTATCTCCAGTTCCTCTCCTCCATTACCTTGTGAGTTTACTCTTTATTAGTGCTTTTATTTTTACCATGCCATCAAAAACTATTCTTATAAAATGACCTTCAAGTGACCTCTGTACTGTTAAATCCAAAGATTCACATGTTATGTATTTAATTTTAATGAACAGCATTGGAACAGTTGCTTTTCTTTAAACCATTTACCTTAGTTGACTTACAGGAATATCTACCAATTTTCTTCCTTGCTGTTCTTTTTCTAGGTCACGAACAACTGAAACATAATGGAGGAAAATGAATGGCAAAACACTGTTTTTGAACTTACTATATTTCTAGCAGCAGGAAGGCTGTAGAGAGTACTCACCTTATTGTTTTAATTTAAGCATAAAATAGTCTTTCAATTTTCAAGACTGACGTTCAGAAACTTGAAATTTTGTCATTTAAGTTCAGTAGTGCTCCCTGTATTTGTATTTCATTTTATTTGGGACTTTTTAGCTTTAGTAGCAAAACTTTTGTGTCCTGTGATTCAGAGCCCTTTAGACACATACATCTATGTGTCTGGACCCAGAATCTTGGAATATTTGAGACAGAACTATATAGTTGTGCTAAAAGAAGAAATACGACAATTTTCTAGTCCAAGTATGATATGCAACTGAAATTCTTGAGTTTTGTCTGTGCTTCTCTGTTTCACTGATCATCAACTCAGAAGTTTGGAAACATTTATCCATGTAATCAAACTACAAATTAGTTTTTATCAGTGAGGAAACATACTTTTAGATGGGTCTTTCCCAAGCTGGCCCTAGAGCTAGCTTTGCTCTTGCCTCAGCCTGTGTCATGCTGGCATTACAGGTGTGTGCTGCCATTTCTGCAGGGTAGAACATCTTTGTGATTTGCAGTAGCATCATTGCTGGACACAAAATGTTACTTAACATATTTCTAGAATTTGAAAAACCCCAGGGAATTTACTTCAGCTTTATTTAGCTCCATTGAAACTGGTTATATCTTATAGTTGGTTCTCATTAACAAAGAACCTAAAATATAATTATGTCCTATATTTAAAAAAAAGAAAAATAACTCTGGCAAACTGGTTCACTTGTCTTAACCTGACAAGTGAACTTTTGACAGCTGTACTTGTGTATCATTCTGAGTCAATTATAATCACATACTTTACAACTTTGAGAACTAAGGCCAAAGAAAAATTGATGCTAACCTTGTATTTTTGCCTTTGCCAGAATGTCATATTAATAGGATCATTAAGGGACTTTTTGGCGTGGATTCTTTTGCATAACAAAATGCATTAAAATTTGTTTGTTTAGTATTTCTTTTTTAATATTGAGCAATATTGTGTCATGCAGATAATATTTTTATGTATCTATTGAAAGATATCCTTATTAGTATGAGCATTAATTTACTGGAGTTCACTTTGGAAAATACTGAAAAGATAAAATTACTGAGTTTTATACTAAGCCAAGATTTAACTTTATACTGCCAAAACTGTCTTTTGAAGCGGGTACACATACCTCCATTTATTAAAGATGCTTCAGTTAGAATTTTCTAGTAGTGATTCTTTTCTTCTGTACTCTGGAAATACTGCTAGATGTGATGGCACATGTCTCTAATCCCAGTACTTGGTGGAAGCCAAAGTAAGAGCATCTCTTGTTTGAAACCAGTCTGGACTACATAGCTAGATTCTATCTTTAAAAAGAAATGTTAATCCGCACTGGAGATTTGCATTGTTCTGATGAGAAGTCTTAATTTGTTTGCCCCCTTTCAGATTCCTCTCCTAACATTAATTTTACTCTGAAATGTTACTATCTTTTATTGTTTTATTATTCTCTGGAGGTTTTTGAATTGGGGTCTGTGAGTTTTTTTTTTTTTTTTTCCTGTGTGTGTGTGCTTTTTGGGCTGCCCCCTCCCTCCATGGAAGACACACCTACCTTATAGAAACTGTTCCTGTAGTTTAGCTAATGCATACTTGGGTGTTTGTGGAACTTTTTGGGAAAATAATCTATGAATGTGTTTTGTGGAAAACAACATAAAAACATGTTCTCTCCTGCTTGTTTCCATCACATACTGTCTGCCTCATACACATACTGATTAACTCTTTCATTGATCACCCTTCCTTTCATTCACAATATGAATGTTTCATCAACATACTGTATTTTACTTAATGCAACATAGTGAAAAAAGTGGTGACAAACATTAATGTTTCTTTTTCTTGGAAGAAGTTAAGTGCTTTTAATTCTTTTTAAAAAACATTAATCATCCATAATTAGATACAATATATGAGCAAGTCTTTTGATGGTACCTCCATTTCCCTCCTCTCTGTCCCCAACCCTTTGGGGGCCCTCTTCATTGGACTTGCTGAACCAGACCATGGGATAGGGGCTTATGGATTGTACGAGAGGTAGCCAGTTTTTTTTTTTTTCCTTTGTGTATTGTTGCTGAGGGGGGCAATGTCTCTGGATATTCTCCCCCATCATGGCTCTTACAATCTTTTCGCCCCCTCTTTCTCTTATATCCTGAGTCATGGTTGGTGAGTTTTAAGTCTGCTTTACTGTTGTGGACTTAAGAGTATCTGGATTTCTGCTTTGGATTATGTTGGTCATCCTCCATTATCCTTTCACAGGTCATCTGACTTGCTGTGGAGGTAGCTCTCTTGTTCATCTCACCACTTCCTCAAAGGTTTCATTTGGGCTCTATATCATAAGTTAGGGTTGATTTATCTCCTGTCTGGGTGTCAAGCATCATCTCAGGTCCTATTGGTGGAATTGGGTTGTCCACTGTTCTCACTGCCTTCTGAAACATAAAAACATTCTCCAGTGGAGAGTGAGATCAGTATAGGTTAAATGACACAAACATTGTTAATTTAGTGAGATAATGGGTGTAGTCTCTTTCTAGATCTCTGGTTAGTGGGGTTTTTTCCCCTTGGAGCCCTTGTTCTTGGTCCCCATAAGAGTTTACCATGGATTCCAGTTTCAGTTAAGGTTTCCTTGCCACTGAGCAGAACTCTTAGCCAATTAGCAAGCTGTTGATTACCCACCTTGGTTTAGCACCACTATTGTGCAAATGAGCACTTCTTGGCTTGCTGGTCTATACCATATAGCAGTGTCCTCAGCATTCTCATAATATCAGTCAGTGTTGTATATCAATGACCTCTGCTTCCTCTCCAAATAATATTGGCCAATTTCTCCTGATGGCTCGTTTAACACCTTCAGTACTACACATGCTACCATCTGGGTGCTGGTTACCATTCTGGATCCAGCAGGGTCTCTTGGTGTTATATGACGACACTCTGTGGTGTCTTCTGCAATAGGGTCTTACCTTTGGCCTAGGGCGGGTATTCAAGAGCTTTGACATAAGTCTGTCTTGTTTTAGGGACCTTGTGGGTATCTTTGAATAACAGCTCAGTGTGGGAAGTGACCAGTGATTGTGACAGGGAGTTACAAGTCAGAGCAATTTGTCTCAGGGTTAGGGTTTGCTCATACCCTGTTCAGGGCCCTTCTTACGAGACTATGCTCACAGTTTCCTGTGGAGCTTACTATATGAAAATAAGAATTTTATGGTATCAGTTCATTATTGGTTTAGATTAGTGTATAAGTCTCCCCCCACCATTCCTTCCATCCTCTTTGTCAGTCAATTCACCTGTCAGTTTTTCTTACTGTTCAAGCTTAACATGGTTAGGAACCAATGTGAGGGAGAATATCCAGTGCTTGACTCTATTCTTTTGTGAGGTCTCTAAGAATGATCTGTTCCAAGTCTATTCACTTTTCTTTAAATTTCATAAGGTTATTTTTCCTTTTGGTTGAGTAGGATTCCATAGTGTATATGTACCACAACTTTGTTATCCATTCATCTATTGATGGGCATTTGGGTTGATTCCACTTTTTAGCCATTATGAACTGAGCTGCTATAAACATGGTTGAGCAAATGTCTCTGTGCTGAGGCAAGGAATCTTGATGGTATATGTCCAGTAGAGGGATAGCTGGGTCCATTGGTAGCTCTATATCCATCTTGTTCAGGAGCCTCCACACAGCTTTCCATAGTGATTGTATAAGTTTTCAATCCCACCAGCAGTGAATGAGGGTTTCTTCTCCCACAAGTCTATTGTTGGTGGATTTTTTAAATGATTACCATTCTGACTGGAATAAGGTGGAATCTCATTGTTGTTTTGATTGGCATTTCCCTGATGATTAAGGATGATGAACACTTTCTTAAATGAAAATTGACCATTTGTGTGTGTTTCCTGCTCTATGAATTCTATTACTTAATTTTTTGACTTCTTTGTAAGTTCTAGATATTAGACCTCTGTCCGAGTTATGGCTGGCAAAGATTATCTCTCAGTCTTATGGTTAGTTAGGTGGTTGTTGTACTTCCTGGGGTACAGGAGGTTTTTTCAGCAAGTTCTTCCTGTTCCCCCGATTTTTTCTTCCAGGGTTTTCAGAGTTTCAGGTTTTATGTTGAGGTCTTTGATCTATTTAGAGTTGATTTTTGTGGATGGTGAGAGGAGTGGATCTAGTTTCATTTTTTTACATTTATCTATACAATTTGTCCAACACCATTTGTTTAAAATGCTATCTTTTTGCCAGTGAACATTGTTGGAACCTTTGTCAAAGATCTTTTCTTATTTATATCAAATGAGATACTGGTCTATATTTTAATATCAATATTCATTTCAATAATAGCATGTATATTGGCTATGGATTGAAACTGTAGGTCATGATATATTTGAAAATATCCTAAGAGAAGGAATCAAAAAGTAAACAAATTTTCCCTTCATATCAAAACCGGTAGTTTTAAACATGATGTTTCTTTTAAATTTACTGATGAAACGAAACTTTTATTTTTTTATTGCTAAGGTATTATTTGTCTTTTTTTCCTATAATAGATTGTGCTGTTAAAGATGTACATAGCATTGGGGTACTGAAAATTACCTTGATTGATTTTAGATCTTAAATGTATTTTTGGGCTGGAGAGATGGTTCAGCAGTTAAGGCACTTGCCTACGGCCCTAGGTTCAATTCCCCAGGACCCACATAGGCCAGACCCACAAGGTGGTGGCCCTGGTACGTGCTCTCTTTCTCTATCTCTATCTCTCTGCTTGAAAATGAATAAATAAAATATTTTTAAATGTATTTTTGATGAAGTTAGCATAATTTGAAGGTACTATATGGACTTAAACATATATTTAAGAAAATACTCGATTTAACAAATAATGGCTCAAATTTTAGACTTATCCATTGAGTTCAGTCATGAATACATTAAGATAGGTACCATTTTAAAACTTTATTAATATACTAATGTTAAAATAGGATTAATGTCAAGGAGATATACAATGAAATAATTTTGTTCTCTTTTTGTGGCACTCATAAAAATTTAAGTTAAAGCCAAATATGTGTCACTTAACTATTGATAGACATCCAGTTCACTTGGTAATTTTTCTTTTTAAATAACATAATTCCTGGCTAGGAATATAGCTTCCTAGTAGACTGCTTACCTAGAATGTGGAAGGCCATTGAGTCATTCAACCTCAAGCACTGAAACAAATAAAAAAAATAATTGCCAGATAGATAAATAGATAGATACATTGATAATATAGATAAAAAGAATACCCAATTCTTTGCTGAAGAATAACAATTATATTTATACAAGTGGATTTACTAGTGTTTAAACAAACCTTTATTGTTTTTGAGGATACACACTTCCATTAGGAACATAAAAATTTGCTAATGAGCAGTAGTAATTTTGCCTTGGGGCCAAGCATCTTTAAGTATTGAGTTAAATATACAGTGTAAAATTGTCAAAATTGAGTAAAAATATGGCTTCCACAACTTTGTGTTTTTTTTTCAGTGTAAGAATAGGAGTCAGAAGATAGATTTTTGTCACATAGATTCTTTAAAAAAATAATTCTGTCAGTTTTATTTTATTTATTTTATTTATTTATTTGCAGACAGAAAGAGATAGAAGATAGAGAGAATAGGCACACCTGGGGCCTCCAGCCCCTACAAATGAATTCTGGATACATGTGCCTCTGTGTACTGGCTTTACATGGGTACTGGGGATTTGAACCCTGATCATTAGACTTACAGGCATGAGCCTTAATTGCTGAGCCATCTCTCTAGCCGGACTCTTTTGACAACTTTTGAATGTTAAATTTTCATGATTTACTTATTTTTTTAACCATTCCCCTTCTTAGCAGGATGCTTCTTAGAGGTAGTCCATACATATGTGTGCATTTGTTGGTTTACTCTGTGAATGTTTTATTATACTTCCTCCAAAATACATATCATATAAAAATACTTTGTTTGAATATAAATATTAAGTGGCTAGAAACATTAGTAGTCCAGTATATTACTTCAGTATACTACTTAGTTCAGTATGCTACTTCAGCAAGTGTTTTACAAGATGGGTTGTTTGTGTTGAAAATACATATCTTTACAAATTCTTTTAGATACTACCTTTGAAACTTTGACTTTTTATTGCCAGCATATCTTTTTGAGGTACCATTTTTGCTATCAGTTCTGTTTTAGGGATGTTTCCCCCCTCTGAGATCCATAGTTACTATTCATTTTGTATTTTATCTCCAGGTTAAGAAATAAGCACCATTAAGTACTATACATAGAAAGAGAGCCAATTATCAAGAACTGAGTTCTTTTTTAGTTGGATGACTAAAAAGCAAAGGCATCAATGGAAGTTGGCATTTGTTCTTCATTAGACTAAATTTTAATAGAATATTCAATTAGGGTTGTATTTATCAATTATCTTAAATATGATACAGTCCCATTTTACAGTGTAGAAATAAACCCCATGAAAGATGAATGAATAACTGTATAAATAGCAATTTCTCTCCCATATTCAACTGCATAGCATTTTAAGAGGGCATGTAGTTAAGTGACTGAACTGAAATATTTGGATTATTTGAGATTAACCATAAACTATTTGAAAAAGAAAAATATGCTAGTTGGGGGGGTTAGCTACTATTTATTTCATTATTCGCTTGTTTTTTTGTGTGTGTGTCTGGCAGGCAGTCATAATTGAAGGAAGTAGGTGTGAGAGGGAAGAGTTCTTTTTATTAAATATAAGTAATCTCTTCTCAAAATATGGCTGTCTGGTCTCTTTTCCTGTTCTCCATCATGGCGCAAGACCAAGGAGAAAAGGAGAACCCTATGCGGGAACTGTGTATCCGCAAGCTCTGCCTCAATATCTGCGTGGGGGAGAGTGGGGACAGACTGACCCAGGCAGCCAACGTGTTGGAGCAGCTCATGGGCCAGACACCGGTGTTTTCCAAAGCTAGATACACCGTCAGGTCCTTCGGCATCAGAAGGAATGAAAAGATTGCTGTTCACTGAACAGTCCCTGGGACCAAGGCGGAAGAAATCCTGGAGAAGGGTCTGAAGGTGTGGGAGTACGAGTTAAGGAAAAACAACTTCTCTGATACTGGAAACTTTGGCTTTGGGATCCAGGAACACATTGACCTGGGCATCAAATATGACCCAAGCATCGGTATCAATGGCCTGGACTTCTATGTGGTGCTGGGTAGGACAGGCTGCATTGGGGCCAAACATAGAATCAGCAAACAGGAGGCCATGCGCTGGTTCCAGCAGAAGTATGATGGGATCATCCTTCCTGGCAAATAAACCATCCAGATGGCCAATAAAATATTTTTAGTGACATGTAAAAAAAAATATGGCTGTCAGGTTAGCATTCCCTTAATAATTAAGAGGTAAAAATAATAGCGGATAAGACAGTTACGTTTTGTTGTCTTTTTTTTGTGTATCATGTTGGATATTTTTGTTACTGTTCATATAATTACATGTCAGTGATTTTGATGGCTTTTTTCCAATTCCATCCTAGAGGGAGAATTGGTGAACAGTGCTTCCTGAGACACAACCCTTGAGTGACAGTTCTATTTGATTGCCTCCAGTACTGTGAGGAAAGGACACGACTCTATGGTGAGGACTGATGGACATACATTATCTGAGAAAAGAAACTACCAGGTAAGAATTTTGTTTTCCTTTTTTCCTCTATTGGTCATATTGCTACATTGAATTGTAAAAGTGTCATAGTTAATTGAAACCTAGCCTATTACATTGAATACATCTCAATTTAAAGATTTTGGATTATGTTCATGGTGCGTATTTTTTAGTATTAAAACAAATTTTCTAGCATGTATGTCGGAATTTAGATTAGCTGGTACATAATTTTCGATTTCATGACTGGATTTAGAAGTAGTAGCTCATAAAGCAAACTGTTGCTTTTACACATATTCCTAAAAGACTAAAACATAAGTTTGGGACTATATTTTAATAGAATATAATAGAAATATAGACAAATTGAATAGAATATAAGAAATAGAAATGAAATCTAGGATGGGCGTCATTAGTTTGTTGTCCTTACTGTATCAGATTCTTGTTTTCTCATTTTTCAAGTTGGCTAAAAATAATCCATACCTAATGTAATATGTAAGAATGTAAAGAGGACAAAGAGCCTTCAACTGTAAGATCTGGCTTCTGGTTTGGGCATTAACTTATATGTTATTAAGAGATGCTTTTGTATTTTAACTTTTCTCGTGTTTTTTATATAATTTGATAAATGAAGTTTCTTGTTAGGTCTGTATTATCTTAAGAAGCTAGAAAAAGCTGGAGCAATCCTGAGTCAGTTGTCCTGTAACCTTTTTTTCTGGTTTATCTTCATAGACTTGACTGGTCTTTACTAATTATATATACTAGCTTTGTGACTCTTCCTGCCTCTCAGCCACCTCCAGCCACCTTGACTCTCATATAAGATTTTGACTGGTCATAATCCTTGATTTTTTTTTTCATCTTTTGGTAGGATCTGCTGAATTAGTTTAAGAATCTTATGGTTTTGGATTATATGGCATTTTAGTGCTCACAATCTTGTTTGTAAAATGTTAGTTAAAATTTGGCGGGGGGGGGGGGGTGACTGGAGAGATTGCTCAGTGGTTGGGTGCTTATCTTCAAAGCCTAAGGACCTGGGTTTGATTTCCCAGTACCCACATATGACAGATGCAGAAGGTGGGACATGTGTCTGGTGTTCATTTGCAGTAGCTGGAGGCCCTGGCATGCCCATTCTCTTCTCTCTTACCATCTCTCTCTCTGTCTCTCTCTTTCTCATAAATAAGTATTTAAAAATTGTTTGATAACATATTGCTAACTTGCTTCGTGAAACCATTCATTTAAAATTATACTTTAAAAAGGAATGAAGCAGAGTTCTGATTTACATATGGAGAGGTTTGCTTATTTTTACTTATGCTACTCTAAAAGTACTCTTTACTCCAGTCAAAATATATTGTAATCACTTGCAAATAACATGAGTTTTTTGAGTTTACCTGGAAAATGAATTCTTGGCTATGGTTTTTAATAGCTGAAAGTTTTCCATTTTGTCTTTTGTTGTTACATAGTAGTACTGAATGTGTTTGGAAATAATTGTTTAAATATGGTATGTAAAGTTATTTTATTTTTAAAGCCTCTGAAAAGAACATTCATAGAGATACAGTTTCATTCCCTATATACTAGGAGCATATCAGATAATCAAGTGAATATTAAACCACCAAAGTAAAACTTGTATTTATTTTAGTAGCTCTTAGAGTTTGTATGTTCCAAGATGAAATTAATACCGATTTTTTAAAAAATATTTTATTTTTTCATTTTCAAGCAGAGAAGAGAGAGAGAGAGAGAGAGAGAGAGAGAGAGAGAGAGAGAGAGAGAGAGAGAGAGAGAGAGCCACCTTGTGGGTCTGGTTTATGTGGGTCCTGGGGAATTGAACCAGGGTCCTTAGGCACTGGAGGCAAGTGCCTTAACCGCTGAGCCATATCTCCAGCCCAATACCGATTTTTAAAAATTGTACTTCATGGCTAAAGCAGAATTTCTTTGTAGCCAAGTGTATAACTATTCTTTTAAAAAAATTTTTTATAACTATTTTCATTTATCTCTGAGAGCTTTTTTGCTTTTAGAGGTAATTAGAGTCCTAAATTTATATAAGTATCCTAATAACAGGTAAATAATGAGTTTAACAAGAAGGATATTTCTCACTGATGTCATTTCCTTTTATACTCAAAACCTTACAATTTGGGAGGGTGCATTCTCAGTGGGCTTAAAAATGACCTTCAAATGAGCATGGCTTAATAGTCATTTCTATATGTTTTGAGTCTCACAATAAGCCCAATTAGGTTTTTTTGTTAGAATTCAATGGCATCCTGGTTCTGTGAAATTTGAAAGTAATCAATTCAATAGATTGGCGAATTAGTTCAGGTAAAGCAAATTGTTTAAATGGCTCTCTTTTTTTAAAGTATTATCAAACTTTTTCCAAGAAACGCATGTGTATCTTTTGTTTTTTTTTAACTATGATTTTATCTTCCTCTAACTTCCCACTAACTTATATTAGCTATGATCATAATAAATATGAATTTTATTGATCATCAGTTTGACTGACCGGTGACTTTCCTTCTTATTCAACCTCCTAAACATTTCGTCTTTTACCTTCTCTGTGACCTTTCCTCCAACTCCTTGAAGTGGATCTATCCATTTGTCCATAAAAAGCTGATTTTCGTCTGCTTATCATGCAACTTGTATACCTTTAATCCTTTACTTAGGTTGTTTCCTCTTATAGAATGCTGAAACTTTTCTTCACAAGACTTAATAATTTTCAGTGTTTCCAGAATCCATTCTGTGGGTTCAGTACTCTTTTCTTTTGCTTTTTTGTCTATTTTTACTTTAGTGTTTACCATAACACAGTATAGTTTTCTGTCATCATTTTCCTGTAGATAATGTGCTGTTCAATACGAACTCAGTAGCCACAAATGGCTAGATTCATTTAAACTAAATAATAATAAGTTTTTAGTTTGTCGGTCATGTCAGCCACATTTCCCATGTTCAGCGCCTATATGCTGTTAGTGAATTGAACAGGACACATTTCCTTCATTGTTGTATGCTTCTTGAAAACTAGAACCATAGTTTTTAATTTTGGTGCTAACACTGTCTAGCATGGTACCTAGTATTAATAAATAGTAATGCAATATGCTATTCATATCACAATCATATATCAACAGCAGAAGTTACTTTGACTTTATAACCTAAACTTTTTGAGGGGCTGCTTTTTTGAGGTAGGGTCGCTCTAGCCCAGGCTGATCCGAAATTATGTAGTCTCAGGGTGACCTGGAGCTCAAGTTGATCCTACTACCTCTGCCTCCTGAGTGCTGGGATTAAAGGTGTGTGTCATCACGCCCAGCTACTTAAATTTTTAAAATAAATACTTTGCTATATTATTTGGCATTCTTGACTCCTCTTTTCCATTTTCCCTTGACCAACTAAGAACATCAAGTTAAACGAATTCCCAGGTTCCTCAATGGATTACTCATTGCTACATTATTAAGGCACATTTATCTTTATCTTCTGAAATCATCAAATGAGGAGACATTTGTTTTCTACCAAATACTAAGACCAAGGGTGTGGTTGATGACATGACCTTAATGAGTTGTATTTTTTAAAATAGTTCTCCTAGGACAAAATAAAGTTTTGCTATATAAGTAATTAGGCCAAATCACTTAAGACAATTTTAGTTTAAATAATATTACACAGATATTACTGTGTTTCCCAAGAAGATTAAAAATACCTAGTGGCATATCTGTGTACTCATTTAGAGACTTAATGTTACTCTTGTCAATTTAGGCCCTAGGCTTTGTAAGTTAAAAACTGTTTTCCTTCAGAAGATCAGTGAATTGCTCAATTATCATTTGGAAGGTATTTGTTAAATTGAAAATTGACATGCTATACAAATATTTCTGTGAACCATAGAAAATACAGAAGCAAGCAAAGTTATCTTTGATAATAATAGTACAGATGGTGGAAACTTAGGTTTTTATTCTTCGGTTTTTCCCAGTTTCCACATAAAAATAAAATGGCTAGAAAACCCATGAAAATGTCTGTAGCAAAACTTAAGGCCTGGGATTCCCAGGGACCTGAAAATGTGGGTAGATGAAAACTAACAAATGACCTACATTTATCAATATTTGAGGTTAAAAAGTCAAAGCATTAAAATGTTTGATGGATCTGAGAATGTAAGCACTCAAAAGCATTCAGCAGGAATTTACTGGTAAGTATGATTAGCCAGTTTGAAATCAAAACAGATTTTGTCAAATCTTTAGTCCAGGTTGAGATCCTACTGACTTGTGACATCCTGGTTCTCTTCTATGGGGAGAGGGATAGAAATAGATCAGGACATGGACAACAGAGACATTAGAAAGAGAAGGTTCTGATAAAAATGGGAGGGAATAGAGCCAGAAAAATCTCAAGAAAACAATAGATGAAGTTTATTAATTAAAGAAGTTTCTGAAATAAGTAATGTTCTAAATTTCAATAATACTCAATTCACAAGAGGTCTTCTAGGAATGTGATTGGGAATATTTGTACCAGTTTTTATGTTTCCTCTACAGTGTTAATTTTTTATGACAATAATGTCAGAATTCTATTTTTCCCAGTCTGTTGAGGTGGTGTTTGAGATATATTTCCCTATTGAAATTAAGTAAATATATTCTCACCTATTATTTTTTAAAGATTTTTCAGTTTTACCTTTCATACTTAATCTTATGTGAAATTGGTTGTAGTATGTGGTACGAGTTCAGAATCTTGTATTATTTCCTCTACTTAGACACTACTGATTTGTTCTGTCTTCTTGTCAGCTGTGCTGGCTCTCTAGCTTTGTTGTAAATGATGCTTCCCCACCCCTGTTAGTTTAATGTTTTTGTACCTGCATTGATGCCATATTTTCAAACTACCATAGCTTTGGGTTTCTGTTAGTCAGGAGTCTTGACTTTTCTTGCTTATTTGCTCTAATACAAATTTGGAAACTTCCTTAAAGTTAAAATTTCCCTTCAGTCAAAAATTACTGAGTTCATAAATGGGATTGCACTGACTTTGAAGGGTAATTGATAAGTTTATAATTTCCTCATGCATGAATTCATATATTGAAATATTTTGTATTTTCTTAAATTTTTATTTTTAAACAATCTTATAAATCTTTACTCATCTTTATGTCTATATACTTTTTTGCTGGTAAGTATACTTTTAAGGATTATATTTTATAGGGGTTAGTGTTAAATGTGAGAGATTATATGATTTGAAGAGAAAGCAGAGTTTGGGGGTCAGTGTTAAATTGAAATAATTAATGTCTTAATCAATTTTTATATTCATCAATGTTGTAAAACTTTCTTAATTTCTATAATTTATCTGTAGCTTTTGTTTTCATGCAAATAATCATTTCATTTGGTAATGATAGTTTTATGACTTGCATTTCTTTTTGAATTCACTAGTACCTCATACATTGTTGATTTTATTTTCTTTTGTGAGTACAACAAGGAGATTTATTGAGAAAATAGTGTAAAAGTCTTAAAGTGTTAGGGCAAACATGCTTAGAATTTCCACTGAGATCCAAAGAGATAAAAAGAAGAAAAGAAAGATACCACTTTTTGAGTTAAACTCAGAAAAGCTGGCAGGCCCACAGTGTATATATTTTTTAAGCAATAGCTGGGGGGGGGGGTGTAAGAAATCTTTCTCTTGTTACTTGTCTTCCAAGGAAAACTTTAAGTTGTCATCACTAAATATGTTTGTGGATATTTTATGGATATATGTTACTAGTATTAGTGTAAAGAAATGTTCCTATTCTCCTAATGCTGCACACACACATATATACATTTTTTTCTTTTGTATAGTTAAGTGCTGTGTGTGTTTTGCTGTTGCTGCTGCTGCTGTTGTTTGATAGGATCTAATTAAGTGTTCCAGGTTGGCACTGAATTTGTGATCTTCCATGACTTAAGTTTTTCTTATTGTCATTGTCCTCATTCCCCCCTTTCCCGCTCCACCGACTTCTGTATGTTTGTGTTTAGTGAATGTAGTTAGTATAATACCAGTTATTTACTATATTCTCAAAATGTTTTGGGGTGCTGAGTTTTTCCTTCAAGTTCAGCAATACATTTACAAATGAAAACACTCTTTTAATTTTCATTTTTTTGTTCATTACCATAACCCCATCTGAGATTATTGGACATGCAGTAAAACATTCAGTAACTATTTGTTGGTTGGATAAATTAATATATGTTGGAATAGCTTTAGTTGTTTTTCAGTGGAGCATTTTGGCTTTTCAGTAATCGGATGTAGTAACAATTACTAGCAAACCATATCTATTTTCAAAGTCTCACCTGAAGTTTCACATCAAAAGAAAAACATTTTCCACTAAGATCTTTGTTAATTTTTTCATTGTTCATTGTTTAAGGGGTAATAATAGCATCATTTCTGTTTTTATTAGCAATAAATGAATAATTTGGTGACATATTTCCTTCCTTTTTTCCACTTTCTACTTTTCCTTTATCTCCTTTTATCTTTCTCTTTTTTCCTTTCCCTTCCTTCTTTCCTTCTTATTGTCTTTGTTTATGGTTTCATTTCCCTTTAGCTAAAGGATTCAGACAAACATTTTTTTTAATGTATTTCTGATAGCAATACAGAATATTTTAGAAATAAAGGAATATTTCTTAATTTATTTTAAAAGATACTCTTGCTGGGTAAGATATTGGGAAATAACAGCTTTTCTTTTAGAACTTTCAAAATGCTTTTCTAGCTGGGTATGGTGGGTGCCTATAATCTCAGCATTTGGGAGGCAGAGGTAGATGTAGAATTTGAGGCCCACCTGTGTTACATTGGAATATCCAATCAATCAATTAATTAAATTATTTGAGAAAATGGTGCTATACTCTGATTTACTTTTAGTGAAAAATGATTTTTTTTAGCTTTAGTTCTCTGTATAGTTCCTTCTCTCTTTGGCTACTATTGTGTTTCTTAAGATATGTTTTGTTTTATTTGATGTTTCTTTGTTTGATGAGAATGTAACTTGTAACTTTCTTCATGAGACTAGTGCTTGGAATTTCTTATTTATAGCTTTTTAAAAAATCGAATTTGGGAAATTATTTTTAGTCATTTGTTAAATGTTTTTTTCTGTCCTCTGTCATCTGGAGGCTCTGATTATGCAGATTGCAGATTATTTTGTCCTAAAGTCTGCCAGTTTACTGATACTCTGCTCTTTTTTTCTTTTGCATGTTTTCTTAAAGATCATCTTTCAGTACCATGTTTTCAGCATGTAGGTTATTATTCTACCTTTTGAAAGTACATGTAACTATATTGTCAGTGTTCACTAATTTTATAGTTTCATTTACTACTTTGCATTTTTAGCCTTGTGTTAGGTTTTATATATCTTTATATTTCTTTTACAATTATTGAGGCTTACTTGTACTTGAGTTAATTTACATAGGAAGCATTTGATCCTTTTGAGACTTTTTTCTTTTTTCTTTTCCTTCTCAGCCTTTCCTTTCTCCCTCTCTCCTTAGTCATTCCCCCTCTTTCTCTGTCTCCCCCCCCCCCTTAAAAAGTTTCATTGAGCAGAAACAGACTAGCCTTTTGTTAGGGCCAGTTTTCTACAACTTTTAAACTGGTGTTTTTCTGAGCACCTTCCTAGGTACCCTGAATTAGTGTACTAATGTTTTTTTCTCCCTCTTACTCTGGTTCTTGGGAATCATAATGATTTGTATCCCGGTGTTAGCCTGGTGGATTATTTCCTTTCTATCTGGTGATTCTTCCCTTGGTCTTTTAATAGTTTGTTTCTGTACACGTGGTTGATCAATCTCAAGAGGGTACCCTCCTATATCTCCAGAATTCTTTCTCTAAGCATTTCCCATCTATCTAACTTTCTAGCCCAGTTAACTCTCAACTCCTTGGATTACTTTACTCTCAGTTTGAATTCATTAATGAGAGCTTTGGGCTCTTTCCCTTGCTCCCTCTTCTTCTATTGCAACCTGAAAATAGCTTCAATCTGTTAGCAAGAATAAGTTATTGGGCTCCTATTGATTCTCTGTGCTGGAAAAAACTATCATTTAATATATTTTGTCCACTTTTTCATTTGGGTTTTGAGATAGGGTTTTGCTGTTTAGCCCAAGCTGGCCTTGAACTTGTGATCTTCTTGTCTTAGTATTTTGTCCACTTTTAAGTTGTTTTGAGCAAGTGTCTGTATTACTAGCCCATTTTGGTTGGAAATGGAAGTGTTAGGAATTCATTCTTTAAAATTAAATTAGATGAGAAGATAACCATTCATAATAAATTTTTCCATCAATAATCACTCATGGTGTTGATGCATTCTATTATATAAGACCCAGTAACATGTAATATACAGAAAATATCAGGCCTTATCTGAACACTCGATAAGGACATTTGGAAAGAAACATAAAGCAGTACAGATCAGTAAATAAATCCCAAGTTGTTATAGCCTTGGTTCTGTTTAACTTAAAGCATATAATTAGACTATTTCATTTGAATTCCTTCAAGATTCTCTAGTATCTAATATCTAATGGGTCCATAAACTCAGTAGTCATTCATCCTCAACTGAGGTTACTAGTTGTAAAGTAGTCTATTAACTAATGTGGCTCTAGTGTTACTGAAGAGAAAAAATGTTCATAGGAAGAAAAAGCAAAGACCTTACTTAGGACCAGAAATGCAAAAAGATAGAGTGCTTGTGATAGCAGAGAAAAGTTTAAACCTTTTTTTTTTTTTACCAGAATAAATATTGTGTGAGAAAGTTTTTTTAAAAAATGAAGTAAGTGGAGCCAAGATTCTTGAGTTTAAGCCATTATTTTCACCTAACTGTGTGTCACTTTGGGCTTGTTATGTCAGGCTTTTGATACTGTTTATATTTAAGAGTGAGTTTTTTTTTAATTGTGTGTTGTTAAATGTTAAAGGCACTCATAATGGTGTGTAGTGCCAGAGTCTCTCGCTACTGCAAAGGTATGCCCATGTGTGTTGATATGGATGCCTGAGTAATTGAGCATGGCCCAGCAGGCTTTGTAAGCCTTTAATCACTGGGCCATCTCCCCAGCCTCTAGAGTGAGCTCTTTCAGAGATGATTAATGTACTTTAAAAAAAAATTTCAGGGCTGGGGAGATGGCTCAGTGTTTGAGTGTTCGCAGTTTAAGCATGAGGGCCTATCAGGGCTTGATTCTACTTGAGTTTGACTCTCTAGAACCTATGTAAAAAGATGGATATGGCCATGATGTTTGTAATCCCAGTCCACAAAGGGCAGAGGCTGGAGAAACTCTGAGACGTACTGACTGAAATGGTAAGGGAGAAACCTGTCTCAAGGAGTATGCTGCTGGAACACTAGGGAAGGGTGCCTGAGGTTGTCCTCTGGCCTCTGTATATATGCAAGAATATGACACAGGTGCACCTGTACACACACGTGCATACATAACACCACACATATACCACGCCGCATACACTCTGCACACACAGTGGGAAAAGAGCATTCCACTTAACAAATTTAGAAGGAATTAGGAAAACAGAAACTCCCCATTAGAATACTGTAGTAATAGGTACTGCTGTAGTGTCCCTGAATGAGTGTTATAATTAGAAGGTAAAAGGTTAAGAATGAACAAGCAAATATTTGTATGCTTTCAGAGTTCTTCAAACCATCCTCATCATTATATCATGTTATAGTAAATCTAAGAACTTGGAAATTGTAGTTTATTGATAAAAGTTGAAAATCTACATTTGAGTTTTAGCTAGTGATTGCATGTTTTCCCGTTTCTCTCAAATAGAAGCATTTTTAACTAATTATACTTCAAAGTTTGTTTCTTTTTGGTATAGTGCAGCCACTACATTCATCTAAAACATTACAATTATTACATTGTTAATGTAATAATTTCCCTTACTCATCCAACACACAAAAAGCAAAAGTAAATTACAATGGACAAAACTGATAGATGTATCACCTTAAGGTCAAGCTAACATCACCTAGAATAAATACTACACATTCATATTAGGAATACATGCAATATACTTGAGAAGGGCATGCCATATTTGTGGTGATAATGGCATTAAATGCATGACTTCACAATGATTATGAAAATTCTATAGTGTATTTGATATGGCATTAGTGTCATTGAAAAACCTTGGTAAAGTCTCAGATTGTAGAAGATGAAGGTAATAAAGTTGACTGCAAGTCGTTGGGGAAAGGGAGAGAGTATCAGGAAGAGTAAACAGAGATGAAGTAGGTAACTAAGAAGCCATGGATGGTTCTAGAGGGGAATAGTGGTCCTGGAGAGGCCAGCATGTGCACAGACCTAGAGACTGGAGTGCCCTTGGGTGGGTGTGTGGGGGGGTGTATAACAGCAAGGAAGCCAGTGTGGCAGGAGAGTACAGTAAGAGAAGGTAACAGGATAGAGTCACTAAGGCCTTAAGCTTCAGTAGTGGTGCAGGAAGCATTATAGATGCTTCTGCTTCCTTTTATGTGTGCTGGTCCTTTGTCTGAACAGCAGATGTTTAAACTGTAGAAAAGCCTGAAATGAGACATCTAGCAAGTGGGCTTGGCATAGTAGATGCTCAAAAAGAGCTCCACTAATTTATGCAGCCAGATGTTAGAAGTGTTTTCAAAGTCACTGTTCTCTTGTTGAAAGAATACTTTTCATTTTAACTGCTTTGTACATGTTTTAGGATTACAGTACACTTGTATAGTTTTAAAATATAAAATTTTAAAATATGTCACCTTCAATATTGATGCTATTGAATATTATTTTTAAATTACTTGAACTGGTCTTTTAATTAGGTTTTAGTTTTTATAATAAAAAACATGTTTTTTTCTCTAAATCAATTTGCTTTTTATATGATTTAATGATTCACATTATTATGAATATATTATGAATTAAATAGGATCTGGGAGTATATAGCTTAGTGATAAAGCACTTGCCTAACCTGTGCAAGTCCCCACCCACCCCATTACCCAAAGAAGTAAATTGCATATTTTATTTGGAAATCCTGTAATCTTGTTTTTTTAAAAGTCCCTCTTCTTTCACTTTTTTGAGGCAGGTTGTCTCTTAACTCTGGCAAACCTAGAACTTGGTCAGTAGCCCAAACTGGCCTCTAATTTATAGTGATCCTCCTATCTCAGTTTATGGAGTGTTGGGATTACAAACCTGGATTCCCAACACCTGCCTTAAAATCTTTTCAGTTTTATCATTTGATTTCATTAATGTGGTGCTATAATGGAAGGGTCATTATTTGTTTTTACCAACAGAGAACACTTAAGTAATTTATTTCCTTCCAAGGAATATACAGATACCAAAGGTTGCATTTTTTTTGAAAGTTCACTAGTCCATTTTTAGGAAATGGAGTATTCCAACTTGCATTCTGTTAGCTGATGGTGTTAACATGGATAAGAGCCTTAGAGCTAGTGTTGAGTACTCAAGAAAGTAAGAAAGAGATTACAAGAATGGAATAGGCAGAACATTTGAACATGCTGTCTTAACATGTTTTCTTGATGGCCAGGTAAGCCCTATCCTTGCATTTTGGAAGTGTGCAAGTTTATTAAGAATTCTGCTCTTCTTTGTTGTTTTAATGAGTACTTTGAATCAATCTAAAAGTTGATTCTGGGGTTGGGTAATAATGAAGAGGTGAGCAGGGAGTCATAATGTTGAAACTGGACATTCAGATCTTTATAGCATGATTTCCTTATTTTTCAAAGAGCAGAAGAACCCCATCGTTTATCATGTTCTGGTTGGACTCCTTTCTTATCGTTTGCTGGAGTTTGAACTTCAGAGCTATGGTGTCAACCCTGCTGTAATATCTCAGGGGAGCTCCTAGTGTGGGGCTGGTGCCATGGCTCACCCTCCAACCTTTCCTTCTTCACTTCAGCCTCCAGCTCTGAGCTTTCCAATCCCCAGAGTAGCAAATGTTGAAAGAAGTTGCACAGGTAAGTATATGGTGGGAAAAGCTGGGTAAACTGTGATATTGTCATCAGTATTTTGAGGGTGGATGGGACCTGACTGTCAGTGAGTTATTTTGTTATTTAAAAGTGTTTCTTATATTTTCATAAAGCTGTCATATAAATTATTAAATAAAAGCCTAATGCTCTAAGAAATTGCTTTATTTTTTGTTAGATGTTTCATGAAATAAGGAAAAACTTTAAAGTGAATAGCCATTAATATTATAAAAGAAGGTTGCTGCTAGATTTTTTTAAAAACTTATTTTTTTTCACAGAATATAGTTGCATCAGAAAATCCATGTTAAGAAAAAAACATCAGGAAGGCCTAAATCCATTTACCACAATTTTGCTATATATAACATAGTCTCAGAAGTTAGCAAATTTTAAAGTTTACATTAACTTTAAATAAACATCATCTTTCCTAAAGTTTTAGGGAGGTAGTTATATTTTTACACTTCAGGAAAGAAATTCCTAATATCTTCCTTTGAATCTTGACAGGAAGATGGGGCATTCTACCAATTTTAGATTTGAAGTTAACAAGATAAATATATAGTGAAGACATATGTGGTATATGATTCAGCAGGTATTTGTCAAATGGTTACAGAGAGCCTTGTAGAAATACATATACCTCAGAAAATGACACCATAGGCCCATTTTTATCAATCTATGTTCAAAAATCTGGTCACTTTTTAAAAACATTTTCTTGATAATTTGTACATGTATATAATGTATTTTGGTCCCCACCCATTACCTTCTCTTATCTTTCTCCCCACCACTCTCCAATTCCTTCTTTCCAACTAGTCCCTCTTCTACTCTGAGATCTTCTTGTTTGTTTGTTGCCCTCCTCCATCCATGATGGAGTGTTGATGTACCCAGTGTTGTGCAAGAGGTCTTGTGGAGGCAATGACAGTTCCTCTGAAGTTATGAATACAGTGCTACATCCTGTCTTGAAAACAGCTTTCCAAAACATTCCTCTTCACCCGCTGTCTCTTACAGTCTTTCTGCTGCTGCTTCTTCAATGTTCCTTGAGCCTTGGAGGAGGTGAAACAGATGACTCAATTGGCACAGAGCACTCAATGGTCATTTATTTTCAGCCCTTTTGATGAGTTTTGAGTTTCTCTTACTGCCAACTGCTGAAAGAATGTTCTTTGATCAAAGGTGAGATCAGCAGTAATCTGTGGACGTAATAATACACTTAGGAGACAATTTGATGGGTGCAACATATCTATTTAGGTAAATAACTAGTAGCTTTCTTCCTATGGCATAAGACCTTTCTAGCTTTTAACTCAAAGTTTAGTACCAGCATGAATTCTCTCTGTTCAGTCATTTGGTTACCCTTACAATAGTGTTAACCACTGTTGTATCAATTGGATACTTCTTATTGGCTGGTTGGTTGTATAGTTTGCAAGGTCCACTGCTGGGTAAAACTGTTAATGACTTTTCTTCCGCCAAAACCTGCATAGCACTTTCCAGCACTATGACTGCTAGCCAACCATTAAGAGAGTTCCAGCTCAGTTTCAACTTGATTCTCAGTATCCTGCAACTAAAGCATATGGTCCCTTCAGCAATAAGGTCTTACCCATCTCATTCTGGTGAACAACCAAGAGCATTGAAAATAGTCTGTGTTTGGATTGTTTGGGGAGTTCCAGGGCCTCCCTCAACAATAACCCAAGTGAAAGTATCTCATCCTCCAGCTTTCAGAGATTATCCCATTACATACTGTGGCTTCGAAGCAGAATTACCCATCCATGCAGGGTGCTTTTCCATTTTTATTGTAAATTATATTTTTTCAATTAGCTAACAGAGATAGGCTTTTTGATGAATGTTTAGTTTTGGTTAACCTGCCCCCAGCACTTCCTTCCATCAATCCCCCTTACCTCAATCCTTACTTAAACCTATACACTTTTAGTCTACTATTCACTCCTCTTAAGCCCTCCCCCTAATCCTTATGGTCTAGCTTCTTGTTCTCTACTGACCTTGACTCCAACTTAATACAAATCTAAAATTATAAGCTGTGATCCATTTACTTGTTTTCCTCCCTTTTTATCATCATTCCTGTTCTTTTAAGAACTGGTTGAAAATACTCTCATTAGAACATTTCTTTTATGCTTACAAGATTTATTTTAATACTAAACTTAGATTTTTCTACTATTAATATGTCATTGCATTTGTGTTTTATAATTTTTCAACCCATTTTTATGGAGAAAGTACTACTTTCATTGAAGCTCTGTTACGTGACTTCTCAACTTCTTATGGTACTAGTTATAGTCAATGCATAGTTTTTCCCTTACACATTAGTCTTTTATTTTAATAAAATTATTAGAGTTTTGATTTTATAGTGGTGTACTTTTCTTTTAAAGTTTAATGTTTGGTGATTTAAAATTTTGTGTGTGGGGGGGGATGGCTTATTGGTATTGAGAGTTTTAAATTTTGAAAACCAGAAAATATTTTAGTTTAGTTTGAGTTAGGTATAACACACTTTCTCTAGATCAGAACCAAACCACAGGGGACAGGTATATGTATTTTGTTAACACTTCTCAGAACATTTGTAGATATACAAGGTGTTCATTAAGTGATAGAGTGGACATGGTTTTCAGAAATATCTTCTTAGACTTCAGGCCACAGATTTCAGTTTCCGGATGCAGAAGACTGTGTCTCCCTCTTCGTCTAAGTCTTGTCTTTCAGACTCAGTCTCTCATTTTTTTTTTTTTGTATCAACTCTTCAGAAATATGCAAACTATCTCTGTAACCCTTGAAAAGGTCTCTGCAAGATTCTTACCTACTCACCAAAATGATGATTATGGAAATATTTACATAGGCTATAGGTTTTTGCTAAACCATCATGCTTCCTATGCATCTACCTATTACTTTCACCAGTTTTCATTTAGGCTTTTGTTGCTTATTGGGCACCCTACATTTACTAAAACTGACATGAGTTGCTTTAATTTTTTAGGTTATTAACTGAATTAGAAATCTAGGCAATTTTGGTTTTAACTTGAAGGTTTTACTTTCTAGTAGCAATGATGGGTTACACTAAAATGCCATCATAATTTTGTCCAAATTCATTCACTTGAGTGATAGCCAGCATACATCCATGGAGATAGTCTGTTGCTGGTGTTTTCCAGGACTGTTAATAAAAACCCATGTCACTCTCTTGTGACATTAATTTCAGTTGCTTGGTAGCATAAATTAGCAATATCTCTTATGAGAAATTACTTAAATGATTTTAGTCTCTTTTTTTAATAATGAATTTACCCTTGAGGGTTAGATATCTAAAACTGAGGTCATTTCAGAGAAGATTTTAAGAAAAGGAAAGGAACATCATTAGCTGGGAGGTAGGAGAATCGCTGTGAGTTCAAGGCCACCCTGAGACGACAGAGTGAATTCCAGGTCAGCCTGGGCTAGAGTGAGACCCTACCTCGAAAAAACCAAAAAAAAAAAAAAAAAAAAAAGGAACATCATTGGATTAAATTGATGCAATTCCAAGGAAACTACCATGAAGAGAACTAGTCACTTTTATTCAGGGTTGTGATATGTTTTCTTCTAAAATGAGCCATGGTGTTCTATTTCCATGAAGATGCTAAGCTTCATATGGAATTCTAGATTTTAAAATTAACATTTCACTTTTCTTAGGCCCATCCCTTATGAATTATACATTTATCATATTAAAATATGAAACATTACAGTGGTTTAGAAACAGGAAGCATGTTAGTAATAGGAGATAAAGCATTTGTTTTTTTCCTAAGTTTTCTTGGAGTTAAGATCTTTGTTCATTGAGAAGCTAAAATCTTCTGTTTCTGTGCCCTTTACTCCTTTTCTTAATGCTATTTTACAAAATGTTTCTTAGGGGCTTGGGGAGATAGCTCAGCAGTTGCATGTGGTCGCTTGCAAAGCCTGTCTGCCTGTCTGGGTTCAGTTCCTCAGCCATCATCATAAAGCCAGGCGCAAAAAGTGGCCCAAGTTTCTGCCATTTGTTCACAGTGGCAAGGGGCCTTGGCAAACAAGCATATGCAAGTAAAATAACTAAAAATGTTTCTCAGGGATTAAATAAAATTAGAACTTTTTATAATAATTGAGAATCAGAATAAGTGTTTCAAAATCCTATTAACATTGTTAAAACAAAAATTACTTGGGTTGTAATGTTTTCAGTATTGTAATAATACAGTATTTTACATATATATATATTCTAGTTCCCAGAATGTAGGCATTCTTTTCATAAGATTTGACCTGTCTTAATTTCCCTCTAAAGGACAGTTATAAAAATAATAGATTATCTTCAGATATTATGTCTACTAGTGATTGGTTCAGATGTTATTTAACTTCTTCTTCTTTTTTTTTTTTTTTATTCCCGAGGTAGGGTCTCACTCTAGCCCAGGCTGACCTGGAATTCACTATGTATGTAGCCTCAGGGTGGCCTCGAACTCACGGTGATCCTCCTACCTCTGCCTCCCTGAGTGCTGGGATTAAAGACGTGAGCCACCACGCCCGGCTTTGTAGTAAAGTCAGATACATGTCAGTGACAACTGACTGATTTTCATTCCTTTCCACCTTTGTAGATAAAAGAATTTCTGATGTATGTTTATGAGGTGGTAGAACATGTTGAAAAACTTCCTTCTCTCCCTCCTCCTCTCTTCTCCCTCTCCCCCTCTCTTCCCTCTTTTCTTCTCCCTCTTCTCTCTTCCTCTCTGCCCTCTCTCCCTCTCTCCCCTCTCTCCTCCCTTCCCCTCTCCCTCTCCCTCTCCCTGTTTTCCAAACAAGGCCTGCCTTGTTGCCTGGGTTTTTCTTGGACTCTTAGATACAAGCTATCCTCCTGCCTCAGACTCCATACTTTTGTAATGATTGGCACAAGCCAACTGCCCTCAGCTCAGATGCTTTTAATATTATGAGATAATTGGTTTTTATGATGGAATACCTAAATCAGCATGCTAGTAGGAAAGCCCCTTTCTACATTAAAGAGAAACATGAGAAAAAGTGGGCATAGGAGACTTGGTCCTTTTTTGTTTCATTTTCTAATTGTATCTTATATACTTTAATAGCACAATGTCTACATACCTAGCTTTATGAGGAAATTTAGAGTATGATTATAATTAACTTCATCCCTTGAAAGACTTCAGTTGTATTCTATCTAGAAAGTACTACAAATGTTTGTTTGGCTGTGGAAACCATATATATCATTTTTAAATGTGTATTTCAATTTGAACTCTTCCTTGCATAATTACTCTCCTTCCACCACCACCCCACTTCTCCTCCCTTTCCTTTCTGCCCTTCCTTTATCCTTTCTTCTATCCTGTGTTGGGAATCAAAGCCCATGCTAAGCATTTGCCCTAACACTGAGCCATACTCCCCCCCACACACACAGCGTTTTTAATTGATTTTGTTGTTGTTGTTACTCATTTGGGTTTTGTCAAATTTGCAATCCTTCTGCTTTGTTCTCCTGAGTTCTAGGATTACAGGTGTGCATTACTAAGCTCCACAATAATTAATTTTAAATTAATGCAGTAGTGTACATCTGTAAGCATACTTTTATTCTAAAATTTTATTCTAAAGTTAATGTAACTTCTAAAATAGATATGGTTAGTCTTAGAGAGATTATCTTTTCCATTATCTCCTGTTACAAAATGACTTTTTGACACAGTAATATTTGTGGCATGTCGTACTTAACTGTTTTCACCATACAAAATCAGGACCTCTTTCATTTGCTACCAATGACCCTTAATATGTTTCCCATTACAGTTTATAAAGAAAACAGTTTAAAGTAATAGTAGTATGTTCATGAGTATAATAGAATAGCTTAAAAGGACACTTCAGCAGATTAAAGTCAAAACTATCATGTATTGTCAGTAACTTTGGGCAAGTTGCCTACTCTGGTCTTTAGTTTTCCCACCTACAAAATAGGAATAATAATTGCTTTTTAACCTCATAATGATATCATGAGGATTACATGGATAATTTTAAAGCATTTATAATATCTGGTAGGTGGCAAATAAAATAATTTATCAATTTATAATTATGATTATGCTAAAGTGTCACCATAGACTTAGTATAACAGATGTTGTAAGTTTGTATTAAAATTTCAAAGAAGAAGGGGCTGGGAAGAGGTCTTAGTGGTTACAGGTGCTTGCTTGCAAAGCCTGCTACCCAGGTTCAGTTCTTAGTCACCATCCTAAGCTGGACACAAAAAGTGTGCAAGGGCAAGAAGGTCTGCCCCTTCCCCACACCCATATACAAATAAATAAAAAATTTTAAAAGCTTTTCAAAGAATGGGCAGTAGGACATTTGAAAAATATTTATTTGCACACAGAGACAGAGAGAATAGGCACACCAGGGCCTTTAGCTATTGAAAATGAGCTGTAGATGCATGTGCCGCCCTGTGCATCTGGCTTTTTGTTGGTACTGGGGAATCAAACCTGGGTTGTTAGACTTTGCAGGCAAGTGGTTTAACTACTGAGCCATCTCTCCAGCCCCAGTAGGACATTTTAAGTAGCCGTATTAGCTCGTGCAAAGGCCCTGGAGTAGAAATCAACTTAATTTCAGTGAATTCAGTAAGGCAATAGTTTAGTAGGATGGAGGATTTTCTGAAGAGAGGTTAAAGAGATTATATAGGTATGTGATTTGAATGTGAAATGTCTCTATGATGAGTTTTAAATGGCCAAAAGTTCTAAAAACAAAAAACAAATGTCCCACATAAGCTCATGGTTTTGAATACTTGGTCCCCAGATTGTGGCACTATTTGGGAAGGTGGTTCAACCTTTAAGCAGTAGAGCCTTGCTTAAGGAAGTAGGTGTTTCTGGCTCAGCCCCACTTCCTGTTTACCTTCTGCTTCCTGGCTCTAATGAGGTGCTATTAGGTGTGTTCTGGCTCTCTGCCTTCCCCATGAAACTTCCCATCAACACTGTAAGCTCATTTAAACCCCTTTCCTTCCCTAAGTTGCTTCTGATTGGGTGTTTGTTCACAGCAACAAGAAAGTAACAGATTACAGTAGGGCCTTTTAAGGCTTTTTTTATTTGGGGAGGCTGTGAAAGATTTTGTGTTTTGGACTTTTTGAGGGATCCGTGAATGCAATATTGTACTTAAATGATTTTGAGTGATATTGGAGAGTAGATTTAAAGGCAAAGAATTGATTAATAGATAGCTAGCTTAAGGTTGTTGGAATGGCTTCTGCTAGTAAATGGATGTTGATGTTGTTGTCCTTTTCAGTTATCCTTAAAAATTCACATGGCGGTTTGTATCAGGTGTCCCCCATTACCTCAGATGTTTTGAATGCATGATCTTCAGCTTGTGGCACTTACTTGGGAGATGGAGCCTTGTAGGTGTGTTGCTAGGAGCGAGCTTTGCTTTGAAATCATATATTTAATAATTTCAAATTTATGTTAAATATCATACCTTAAAATAATGGAGTAATATATTGGGAAATTTGAGCTATTAAGTGCTTCTGTTTTGCCCCCAGCATAATTCTTTCTGCTGCTTTCTGAAGCCAGTTCTTTTTTTGAGTTTTTTTAGTCTAACTTAACTTTCTATTAACTTTTTAGAATATGCTACTACTTCTGGAATTCAAAGAAATAAAATGTCAAGATTGAATGTTTTTGATTTGTGTTTAAGAAAGGTGTAAGAAATATTGTTTGGAGGCTGGAGAGATTGCTTGGGGATTAAGGCATTTGCCTACAAGGCCCAACAACCTGTGTTTGATTCCCTAGTACTCATGTAATACCAGATACACAAAGTATTGCATTCATCTGGAGTTCATTTGCAGAGGCTAGAGGCCCTGGTACCCATTCCCTTCCCCCTCCCCCTCAAAGCAAATACATAAAAATATTTTCAGAAAAGAGACTGGTTTTGGCATATGACTATTACTCTTTATTGATGAAATCTGTTTGTGCTTCTTGTTTTTATAATCTGATATGAAAATCAGAAGTCAGGCCAATGTACAATGTACTGTATCGTTACATGGTTTGAAAGCAGTCGCTAGATTTTACCAGATTATAACGGGGTTTATTTCTGAAGTAAAGAAGGCAATATGATTGAATTTAAATTAATTTAATTTTTTTTCGCTTACAAAGTTTTTAACATGCATGATATATCTAGTAGTTTCAATATAATATTGACTTATCCTTTTTCACACTGAAAGTACATAATTTCTAGATTGCAGAGGAAAGGGTGCATACCCTTTCTTTTTTATGGCACATTCAACTACCCATCCATAGCTGTTCTTCAGTGTACCTTTGAGTCAGCCACTTCTCACCAAGTTTTCTGCTGTCTTTATAGTCCAAGCTAGCATTCTCTGTTGCAGTCGTCCTAATTTATTTTTCTGCTTAGTTTCCCTCTATAGTCTATTCCTTATGGCATTATTAGAACCACTGACAAATGCATGTGCCAAGTTAGGTTAGCTTCCCCAAATACCTTTTTTTTCTTTTTTTGTTTTTTCAAGGTAGGGTCTCGCTCTAGTCCAGGCTGACCTGGAATTCACTATGTAGTCTCAGGGTGGCCTTGAACTCATGGCAATCCTCCTACCTCTGCCTCCCGAGTGCTGAGATTAAAGGCGTGCGTCACCACGACCGGCCACAAATACCTTTTGTGATTTCCCATCTCAACTGGAATAAAACCCAAAGTCTCCCAGGCCTGTGGATTGTTATATAGCCCTTACCACTAATCTCTGGCTTTTATTCCTACATTCACCACTAAATTCATGATATTTGAGTCACACTACTGAGGATCTGTCTGTTTCTGTTTTCTTCCTGGTTTTATTAACCCTACCTATTCTAAACATTTACCACATTCACTCCTATGTAAAATAAAAGATTACCATTTAAAATTAAATAATGGTTATATGAAAAACTGACATTCCCTTTCCATTTTTCTTTTTTTAATTTTGCCATGTTTCGGGATTCTTTGTCTCATCCTAGCACCCAGCGGTGTTCTGGGGCTCACATTGTGGTAGCTATGTTCTGTTCTTTTATGCCTCTTGTTAAAGCCACATCAGAATAACTTCAACGGAACTATATTGACATACAATTTCAGTGTTAAAGTACACAAAACAAAAGTAACTTGAATATATTCTCTCTTCCTTCTCTTTCTCCTTTCCCCCTTCCCTCTCTCTAGGCTCTCCCCAATCACAACACATGTACACAGCTGAAAAATCTGGTATTGGTAGAAAATAAGCATTTTTGTATTTCCTTTGCCTGAGGCATTTCATTTGCATAATATTAAGCATGGTGTTTTATCATGATAATCTTTTAGAATTTTAGGAATCTAAAATTGGTTTTGATGATAAATATTACTCAAACATTGTCCAAAGAAGAGATTACTTTTTATCTATTTGTGTTAATTTATATATGAAAAACTTGAGAGACTCCCTGATAATCATCTGAAATTTTATTGAAATATGTATATTCTTTCTTAAAATTAGAACTCAGAAGTAAAGGGTCCCGTAAAGATAAATAAATGCTTTATTTATCAAACCAAATTTTGAATGTTCTATATATTGAGTCTTAATTTGGAAACTGGTTTTTAATCACTGTTTTCTAAAATGAAACCCCTTTATGAATGTCTTTTCTCCCATTTTAAGGGGTGCTTATAAATTTTGCAGACTGGCATATGGGTTTCTTCTCTGAAATTACTTTTCAAAATAAAAGAATAACTTTCATGAGAGTACCACGGAATAATTGTCCAATTAAAATTAAATACTTTTTTTCTAAGCCACTAATAAACCCTTTGAAAATACATTTCATACCTAAAGAGATTTCATGTCTCAAAAACATTTAACATGATTATGGTTATGCTATCCTTAAACAGTTCACTTTTTTTCTGAAACCTCATCAGGACGAATCAATAATGAATTTTTCTACAAATTTAACAGAAAATTTTAAGATATAAAGCAGTTATTGAACTAATGAAAGCATAGGTAACTTTCAGCTAAGTTTTACATGCAATTTGGCCTTTATAGTTTGTAACATTCAAGTTCAGTAGTGACTATAGTACTTCATTTTGAAATGGGACATGAAGGAAATTAATTTATATTAAAGAGAATACCCTTGGTTATAATGAGTAGATAAGCCATCAAATTTGATATGAATATAATTATGAAAAACATAGTAATCTTACACAAATGTCTTCTATCATTGGCATTTTGATATAATTCGAACCTGAGTATTGTCAAGGAAAAGTTAAAGTGACCCTAAAATACATAGTTCAGGGCTGATGGCACACTCACAATCCAAGTACTCAGAAGGTCTACTTAGAAAGACAGGGAATTTGAGGCCAGCCTGGTTTAGATACATAGGAAGACCCAGTTCTACAAGGCAAAACAAAACAATACTTCACCTCAGTCAGCTGTTTTGGAAATTTTTTAGATTAAAAAAATAATAAAGTAAATGAAAATGATCACAGATTTTACTAATTTTGGTGTATGTGTGTGGGGGGGGGTGTCTAACTCTATTCCAAGCTAACCTTGGAAGCCCAGGCTGTCTTTGAACTCATGGTAATCCTCCTTCCTCAACTTCCCAAATGCTGGGATTAACAGCATGAGCCACTAGGCCCAGTGCTAGGCTCATAATTGGTAGTGTTACAAAAAATTTAAAAATGAAATAATAAGCAGTAAACAAAATAGATAATACATTTATCTCAGTGTAGTAAATGAAATGAATAATTATCCTATGTTATGACACTTGTGGCTTGATAAAATTCTGGTATGTCTTTGCATGCTGATTAAAAAAGAAAGTGCTGTATTTTGGGGTTGGGATGATGGCTCAGCAGTTAAAGGCACTGGCTTGCAAACAGCTGGCCCAGGTTCCATCTCCAGCACCCAGGTAAATTAAGTCTGATACAAAGTGGCTGACATGTCTGTGGCAATGGAATGTGGAGCCAGGCGAATCTGGAGGCATGTAGGCCAATAAATCACTTTAATATGCTATGTGAGTAAACATAAGTAAAGGTAATAATGCTCTGGAAAGCAGATAGTTTTAAAACTAGGTATAGTGAAAATGCTGTATGAATAAGCAAGTTGTAAGTAAAGATAATATGTTCTTTAAATTTTAAAAGTAGTCACAATGGATGACAGAGACAACATTGATGTATGCGAAGATTTTGATTAATTATAATCTAAACTTTTCAATAAAAATTTATGTATGGGAAAATTATAAATTGTCTATCCTTTTTTAGGAGTAAATGATCTTAGATCCTTAAAAATAATCAGAATTGTTTACATATCACTTTTGAGGCTAGAAATTAATACACAAATACTTTTATTATAGTCAGATTTATAACTTTATCAAGGATCCCATCTGTCCTTAGTTTATCTGATTCAAGATCTTAGGAGAACTCTTTATTTTCCACGTAGGAGTAAAGTAAAGCTGGACATTTTCCAAAATACTATTCTTGATAAAAGTAATATTTTTGTTTAGGTGACAAACAGCATGTTTGGTGCTTCAAGAAAGAAGTTTGTAGAGGGGGTCGACAGTGACTACCATGATGAAAACATGTACTACAGCCAGTCCTCTATGTTCCCACATCGGTCAGAAAAAGATGTAAGTTAATCAGTTACATTGTGTTTACTCAGAAGTGACTGTCTGTTTCTAGATTCCTGAAGAGCAGTTAAGGAACACCTAACTCCAGGGTACTTACTGTTGGTGGTAGAGTGACTTATGTGTTAGGCATTGTTGTTAGCCTTGGGGATACAAAGATAAAGAATTTATATTCTAATGGGAAATAATAAAATATTAATGTAATGTTATTCTTAAGTTGAGATATGATAATGTAAGAAATATTCAGAGACATGGAAGAAACTAACTTTTAAATCATCTGATTTTTTAATTTAACATGGGAAGAAAATTTTATTAAAGCAAATATATCTAACATAGTAAAGAACAAATTGAACAGATAACATTGCAAGTTTCAGTAAATCTTTATGCTTACTATGTAGTCTTGTGGCTATTATTCTAGAGCTCAGTTGGAGAATCTTTCCTCTTAGTTAGGTATACTACAGCCATAATTCTTCTGTTTTTTTTTTTTTTTTCTTTAAGATAAGGTGCTCTCTCTCTAGCCCAGGCTAACCCAGAACTCACTGGGATCTGACTGTAGTAAATGATTTATTATGAGTTATGAATTACATGTTGTGGAAGGCTAGTAGTTCAGTGCTCCTATTTGGCATGAAAAGATTAGAATACAGCCAAGTTACATTGAAGAAATTTATAAAAATATTTTAAATTCATTTATCCATTTGTTCAAACCCTGTTAAAGCTATTTTCTATCACTAAATGAAACTAAATGAAACTAATTATATTCTTAAAGCTTGTATCTCTGCTCACCTTGTTTTTTTTTTCTTTCAAATTTGCTATTCCTTAATTTCCTCTAGGTGTTAACCAACAATCTTACTGGTTTAAAGCAATTCAATTGCTTTCAATTTTTCAATTGCTCGGTGTTCTCTAGGTTTATAACAGATACCTTCATTTTTATATAAAGTTGATTGTTCCTAACTTCCTATTTTTAGAATATCACAAATTGGCTTGACCTGGATTTAAATTAGAAGTTTAGTTTTGGTTGTTCCATTCCCATTTTGGTTTTTCTTCCATTATATATTTTAATTTTTTAAAATTAATTTGTGGGGGGGGATGCACCATGTTGCATCCAGCTTTACATGGGTGTTGGGGAATTGAATCTAGGTCAAGAGGCTTTAAAGTAAGCACCTATAATCATCTCCCCACCCCCTCACACCATTATTTTTATTTGAAAATTCTGTTATTTTTGAAATAAACTGCTGTCAGTTACCTCATTAGGGGTGTGTGTGTGTGTGTGTGTGTGTGTGTGTGTGTGTGTGTGGCTTTCAAATTATGTGCTCCTTGGCTTTGTTTATAATTAATGTACACTTTAATAGTTTATGAGATTGTTGTCTAATTTTCTGTTATCTTGCTTGTCTTTCAGACTACTTGATCCTTGATGTAAATTATATTAGATTATACATTTGCCTATGTTTTAAATGTTGACACTATAGGTTTAAAAAATTGGGGAGCTAGTTCAGTAGTAGAGTACTTGTGGCTAGCATGTCCAAGAGACTGATCTCTGGATAGGATCACTAGTGCTACAAAATAAGTATACAGATATATTTGATAATATTACAGAAGCTATAAACTGTATAACTTATTATTACTGTGATTGTATAATGGAATTTGCTTGATAGAAAAATGGTAATGAAATATGAGCTAATGAAAAGCATTCATACGAAGCTTTCAAACGGAAACCTGAAATAGAACATGTGTAGAGAATAACAAATATTTGTCTTCCAGAAATACTATTTGTACATATGAATTTTAAAATCATAATTAGTATTTGCAGTCACCTCTGTATTGCTTCTATCTTTCTTACTCTCCAGTCTAGTTGATGTCATAGAGATGACAAAGAATGTTCTGCATCATGAAACTTTTGGTTTTAGACTAAGGTAATATATGGATGAAAAATTTAGATTCTAAAGCAATACAAATGTTTTTGAGTCTTGTCTCTTAGCAAGAACTTTCCCAAATCTCAGTGTTCTCATCTATAAGATGGTGATAACAGTTACTGCCTCAAAGATTGCTATTAGTTTTTCTTATTACAAATAGTATAGGAAGTCTGTATTAATTTTTAAAAAACATGGAGAAGAACAAAAAAATTGCTTAAACTTATCAGGAATAATTCACCACTACAGGTTTATTTTCATATTTCACATGTTTTCATTTATATTCTGATTTTTTAATCTCTCAGGCAAATTGACATTTTCCATAGAATGTCTATACTTTTATTCTCATCAGCATACTCTATGCCCTTTAGAATACCAACTAATAAGGGCTAGGGAAATGGCTCAATGATTAAAGGTGCTTACTTGCAAGGCCTGCTGGCCTGCTTGTCCTTGGTTCAATTCCCCAGTGCCCATGTAAAACCAGATGCACGAAATGATACATATGTCTGGAGTTTGTTTGCAACAGCAAAGGCCCTGACATATTGTAGGAAATATTCAAAGACATAGAAGAAATACTGTAACTTTTAAATCATCTGATTTTTTAAAATTTAACATGGGAAGATACACAAAGTGGTGCTTGCATCTGGAGCTCCCTCCCTCCCCTTGCAAATAAATATGATGGTGTTTTTACAAAAAAACACAGGTAACCATCTAATAAACCTTTGTTAATAGATAAGTCTGTTGTTTTAATGTATATATATTAAAAGCACCCCGAATTTATACACATAGACATAGGATAATGTGTCTTTCCCATATAGGAATTGACCATTTGTATTTCTGTTTATTACCTGTGTTTTTGTCATTTCCTGTCTGCCTGTTTAGATGGTCTTATACTAACAGATTTTTTTTCTCAAAATTTCAATTTAGTTTAGTTTATGGTATTTATATTCTATAGATATCTGTCATTTTTATTAAATATAGATTTTTCTTTTTAATTTTTTTGCAGGCAAACACCTTTAACCACCGTCTTTGCAGACTTCAATGTATTTTTTAGCTATTTTAAAAAACAGAAAAGTTGACAGTGGTGTACCATTAATGTTTTATTTAGTACATCTATGTGCATTGTACAATGTTTAAGTCAGCTTAAATATATCTCATCAGATATGTGTCATTATTTTATAGGATTTTTAAAGATATTTATTTGCACGTGTGTTTGCATATAGGACCTCTTGCTACCTCAAACACCCTCCAGATGTATATGCTATTTTTGTGCCTGGCTTTAGGTGGTTCTGGCGAATTTACCTGGGCAGTGGGCTTCGCAAACAAGTCCCTTTAACTGCTGAGCCACATCCCCAGCACAAGGGACTTTTTTTTTTTTAATGATTTCCTATTTTGAGGTCATACTTCCATCTTTCCCACTACTTTCTTTTTCTGGTGCTTTTATAATTTAATTTTCATTTACAATTATGTCCATTACAGATATGCTTTTAGGTATGAATTGAAAGATAGCAGATATTTTCTTTTTAATCTTTTGATATTTAGTTGTTTCAATACCATTTATATTCTAAATATTGTTTGTTAATTTATTGGGGGCAGATGGATATAACAGGGCCTTCCTGCTGTTGCAAATGAACTCCAGATGCAAGCACCACTTTGTGTATCTGGCTTTACATGAGTACTGGAGAATTGAACCCGGGCCACCAGGCTTTGCAAGCAAGCACCTTTAACTGCTGAGCCATCTCTTCAGTCCTCCTCCCCCCATTTTTATTTTAGATCAGGGATCAGAAAACTTTTCCTTAAACAACCTGACAGTAACTTGGATTTGTGACAAAGAGGCAAAATAAAGGATATTATAGAACCATTTGTAATATAAAGAACATCCTTGTTTATGCAGTTCAAAAAACAAGTAGTTTACTAGATTTGGCCCATAGGTAGTAATTTGCCTACCCCTGAATTAGACTACTTATTTTTGGCTAGTTAAATACTCCCCTTGGTAGATTAAAGTATCTGATGTTTCTTTGGCCTGTTTTCAAAATTGCATCTTTATTATACTGGGCAGATGTCAGAATTACATCAATTTGAATTGCTTTAGTTTAATAGACCATTTTAACATCTTAGGTAAAGTCGTCTGTATTGCTTTTTATAAAAGTGCTTTTCACTTTTATTTTTTTTTTAAATTTTATTTATTTTCAAACAGAGATACAGAGAGAGAGAGAGAGAGAGAGAGAGAGAGAGAGAGAGAGAGAGAGAAGTGCTTTTCACTTTTACATACCAATAGTAATACTGATTTTCTTTCAAAAGGATTTTTCTCCTTGCTAGGAAATGTAGCACATTGGCAGAAGAATTCTCTTTTTATTCTGTCTATAGCTTTTAATAAGGAGGGCTTCAAAGTTGCCATTATCTAAATTGCTCTTTCCTGCTGTATACCTGTGTTTGTATGTATTTTATAACCAACTGCCTGACAAATTTCCTTTAATGGCTTTTGATGATTGGGAATGTAGGCTCTGGAAACCCTACTACCTAAGCTTATAGCTCTGCTGCGTGATTTACTAGCTGTATATCCTAGGGGCAGTTACAGTGTCTGTGTCTACGTTTTCTAATCTGTATCACAGGAACGATGGGATATAACACATAGGTATGTTCAAGGATTGAATGAATAATTAAGGTGAACAAATAATGTTCAATATATGTTACTCTTTTAATGTCATTAATAATATTCCATTTGATTTTCTTTATAGTGTTTTAGGTAATTTTGCATGTCATCTACATATGATATTTTTGTCCATTCTAAAAGTTTTAAAGTAAAAAAGTTAGGCATAATAAATGATAATTTTACTTTTTCCTCTTTTGGGAATCATGAAAGAATACCTTTCAATTATAATTTGTGAGATAGAAAAACTGACCAGGTGTTGACTGAGTCTTGAAACCACTTAATGGGAATCTTAATGAGAGAGAGGGTAAGAGGGAGGTTAGGAGGGAAGGGGTGATTGTGTGTTAATATCTATGATTTTTTTGAGAAGTAATTAAAACTAGTGTCTTTAAAAATCAGTATTCTATCTTATGACACTTAAAATGGCGTAAATGATTTTTAAAATCCAAATTTTGTGATGTGTACCCATCATGCAATATAAAATAAAACTTATTTATCTACATAACTAAAATTATTTAGAAAAAATGCTTTGGAATTGTGGTATAAACTGCAAATTCTTTGGTATTTATTTTCAGACCTTTTAAGAGAGGGACCTTTGCTTATGTATGACTTTCCATAGAATGTTGTGTTTGCTATTTTGAATTTTGAAAGCGTTTTATACATACTGCAGATATAGTTGTTACTTAATTATTTTTCAAGATGAAGTCAGTTTGTTAGTATAGTTTCAAAAGATGCATTTGTTAACTGCGAGTAATAATGTGCATAGTTCTAAAAAATAAGTATGTGTATTTTAATTTTTCTAGTTTTATGAGTTCAAGTATGTACTTATTTTCACTTTTTTTTACGCATAATCATTTGAGACGTGTACAAGCTTGTGGGGAATTCTTTTGTATGTGCTGCAAAGACAATATGTGACACCTAGTCTTTACTTTTCAAGAGCTCTAAAACTAATATGTTCTGAATTTTATGACAAATTACTTGGAACTCAGACCTAACTTACATACAATATTAGACTACATAGCTCCAGCAACTGATATTTTCCCATGCCTATAAGAATTGTTAAAATCTGCTATAAAATGAAGATACCTTCTGTAAAACTTGTCACCCTCATGATTGATATTTAACTACATAGAGGCATTAGGGTGGTTCAGTCTCTATCTACTTGAATTCTTTGTCTCTAGGAACCTTGATGCCTTTTTTCCCCCGAAATTCTTGCGGTACTCTCTCTGTGATATATATATCAAGTTCTGTGTTTAAGTAGGTTACCCAAAAGATGCCCTTTGATCATTCTTTATTTTATAGATCTAGCATTATCCGTACAGTCTTCTAAATTCTTTCTTTAGTGTTTCAAAAGTTCATCATTTTATCAGTACTGAAATACGTAGTTATTGTTTACAAGAATTTAAATTTTAACAGGTGATGGGAGTTTTGTCTATCTAGTTACTATGATATTCTTAGTCTCTAAGAATTAAGATAGTAGGCTCTCAATGTTCATTAAAGAGTGACAGGAAGTGGATAGGATTGAAAAATAATTATTTACAGGTAGAATTATCTAAAATTCTCAAAACTCAAACATTTAGAAGAAAATATGGGTAATACCCATAACGGGGTTAGGTGTGGGTTTATTTTTTGGTTTTGTTTTGAGGAAAAGTTTCAATGTGTCCTAGGCTGGCTTGAAAGTCACTGTGTAACCTGCACTGACCTTTGAATTCATAACCATTTTACCTCCCTCAGCCTCTTACTGCTGGAATTCTAGGCATGCTTTATTGTGCCCTGCCTGATGTCACACTTTTTTGTTGCAGTGATAACTTGATTAATATTAAATATAAAATAAGTCAGTATACTCAGAAGAAGTAAATGGAATTAAATGAAAGGGACCTTTTAAAGGTTCTTCAAAGCTTTAGCAATCACATAATCTTCAAAAGAAGTTAGTTTAAAATTGTTAAATGTAGTTGTGAAGTGGGTACAATGAAATATATCTAATTTCAATATCTACAAAATTATTACAAAGTGTTTAATCATCAGATTATACAAAGCTATTTTTTTTGAATGTGAGAACAGCCAGTATTTATGAGAGGTCCCTGAGGTGACTGCAGATGGCATAGACTTGGTACTGATACATGTTAAGAGCCTTGAGTTGTTACCTATTAATATGTTCTGAGGTTCTGTGATTTATTGATAATACTATTTATTTTTTCTGTCTTCGCCTTTGTTTTTCTTTTCTTCCTTTTAACTTTTCAGTCGTTTCTTTTCCTGTTTGTTAGAGTTCTTCCCCCCCCCCCCCCAGGTAGGGTCTCACGCTAGCCCAGGCTGACCTGGAATTCACTATGTAGTCTCAGGGTGGCCTTGAACTCAAGCCAATCCTCCTACCTCTGCCTCCCGAGTGCTGGGATTAAAGGTGTGTGCCACCACGCCTGGCTCTAGAGTTCATTTTTTATAACCATATTGTTTTTAAGCTTAAAATGTTCTTTGTTTTCTGTGAAAATTAGAATTCTGTATGTGTATGCACATGTGAATATGCCTTATTTTTCTTTCTTTGTGTATTAGAGTCAAAAGGCATAATTTTTCTTGGAATAGTATTAGAGGAATTATGTGATTACCATACTTTTAGTATATTGTGTGATTAACTTGAGATGACTTTAAACTCTCATTTAATAAAATGAAAACATACACCAAACTGATTTAAATGTGTTACATTAATAGGTTTCATAATAGGTTTATTTATTGGTTGAAATAACTGAGAAGCCACCACTTTCAAGAAGCATGAGGGAAGTGAAAGACTTAATACTTTAGATTGTCATTAGTTACAAATGTCAATTATATGTGTTAGTAACATGCCCTTCTGTTTGCTAAGAAGTCTTATAATGAAAGAAAGCTTAAACTATTAGCAGCGTCTATAGTTCATTAAGCACTTGCACATGATATGTCATATCTCATTTAATCTTTGCTTCAAATTTATGAGGTGGTAGTGTTATTGCATCTTATTGGAAAGAAAGTGAGGCTTGATTATTCCGTAGGTAATTCAGAACCAGAATTCATGACTAGGCTATTTTCTGACTCCAAAGCTGAAACCTATTTATATAATACTCTATTCTCTACTTAATGTGTTTTTTTTTCAGAGAAATTAATTTTTTTCAAACAACTCTCAATAATTTTTATTGCATTTAAATGGATATGTTTTAAACAAAATGTGCTATTATAACTTAATTTTATTAAGTTTTTTAACTCTATACTTAATTACTATATTACTTTTAATAAATATAAGTGTTATAACTAATTATATGTGACAGAAGCTTGATTGGTTATCTTTTGATAAATAAATGACACTTTTGTTGTTCCTTCAGCTTTCTCTGTATGACATTAAGCTTTGCTATCTAGCCCCCAACCTTTTTATTTTCCATTTTTATATCAATAGGGCTATACTTTGTCTTCTTTCCTATCACCCTTTACCTTTCACAACTCTTTCTTTCTTTGTTTTCTGACCATGTAATTACCTTACACTGAGCTCTAATTGTTGGCCTGGAAGGTCCTCCTCCAGGTTCATCAACACCCACTACCAAGTTTCACTGATCCCTGTCCCTCTTGGCACAGTGGTCTTTTTCCAGTGATGATTCATACTATCTGCATAGCATCTGCCCAACCATGCCTTGGAATATAATTGTATAATTGCTTCTCTTTCTCCACGAGATTATAAGCCTCTTGATAACACAGTCCATGTCTTATTTAACTAAAAAATATTTTGATGGTTGTGTAATGTGAGACAGAATATACAAATAAGAACTTGCTCATCTTCATTTACTCAGCTTGAGTATCAGTTTTATATATGACACATTTCTATGTCTGTAAAGAAAGAAATATAAAAATGAACATAGCATGTTTCACTAATTATAACATACATTTAAAGAATTTAAACGACACTGATGTAATAAATGCAAAGGCATTATACAACAAATGTCATGAATACACTTTCTAAGAAGCTATATAAATCATGTACCATATCTGTATTTTTGTTTGTATTCTTCACTTGTGTTTTACTATTGTATCTTCACTTATGGCCATTGTGTTGTAAAAAAAATCAATGAATATTCTTCCAAAGCACAAAACTTCTGTTTAGGTCATAAACTGAATTTAGAATTTGTTTCAGTGCCTAGTCTAAGAATCAGTGTCACTTAAAATTTATCAAATTTATTGTTTTTGTTTTGATACAGGGTCTCATGTAGTCACCTTCCAAGTACTAGGATTATAGGCATGTGATTTTATGCAGTGCTGGGAATTGTACCCAGGGCATCATTTATGCTAGGCAAGTGCTCTACCACTGAGCTACATCACCAGCCCAAAGCTAACTTTGAGAAAATTTTAGTTTTGTGTTTTTGTTAGTTGACCAAGTGTTTGGTTGGTTGGTTGGTTGGTAAGTGAAATAGCATTGTTATGGTATAATTCAACATAACTTAAAAAAAAAAACTTAATGTTAAAACTTATGTCCACTTACACAGTTTGGTTTCATCCATTTCTGATATTCTTTTAAGAACTGTGCAACTTAATACATAATATTTGTTCAGGTTTTATGAAGAATGAGAAGTGTAGTTTAGTGTCACATTTATGGTATGGTGTATACATGGTGTAAGATGTGCAATGACTTATTCTAATATGATTGCTTTGTTTTTAGATGCTGGCATCACCATCTACATCAGGTCAGCTGTCTCAGTTTGGGGCAAGTTTATACGGGCAACAAAGTAAGAATTTTGTTTCTATTCTGGAACACTTCATAATTAATAACAACCAATGCTACCTTTGTAATTTATTATAATATTATTTAATAGCAAAGATAATTAATTTCAAAATTGTACATTGTTTAAAACCTTGGTATTATAGGCCTTATTAATTCTAAATTTATTTTTTAGACATAGAATATGTTGAAATTTATTATCACATCCTTTCACCTATGGTCTTTTTGCAATATTTTTGAAAAAATTGCTAAACAATTATAAGTAGTTATTATTGTGTTTTCAATTAGAAAAAGTTAAAAAGCTTTTTTTGGTTGGTTTGGTAGACTGTTGACTTGTTTGGGTTTGGGCCTGTTTGCTACTATAAGCTCATTATTTAGCAGCAGTTGGAGAAATGGTATTTTTGTTATTTTTGTTTGCTTTACAAGTATTCCTTCTTTTGCTTTATCTGGTTATAACCTAAATTTTTGACTCACAGCTTGTTTTCATCATAAAACATTTTGTTTTGTAAAGTATTACACTGAAAAAGCGCTTAGCACAGTGCCTGGCGCATAGTAAGTGCTCAATAAATGCTATTATTACAAAATTTTATCAAACTAAACTATAAAATGTTTTTATACTTTTCAAATTAATTTCCTAAAAGGTTAGTTATTAATAAGATTTTATCATCTCTGTTAATACTAAAGATCAGCCCAGTTCTCAGTTCTGTCACTAGTAACTGTGCTAATGGAAGGGGGAGTTTAAAGTGCCAGAAATTACTATCCAAGTACAAGATAATTGAATAACTGAAGAGGAAAGCTATTTTAACCAAAAATTAGTTTGATTTAGAACTCTTACTGTATAAGAAAAGGCAAAGTCTTGCTGGGTATCAGAATAGTTTATCATAGTATTTTACCCTGCATGGCTATATTGAAGTTTAGTAGGGGTGAAACTTGCTTAATCTCTTTTGCTATGAAACACAATTTGCTCAAATAGAATGAAATACTGTTTTCTCATGTATATTTTAGTAGTTTTCTTTTAATCAAATAAGAACATACTTCTAAATCCTTTTATTCCCTAAAAATAGTGTTGCTTATTTTTCCATACTTGAGTCTTAACTTATTAAGACAGTATTACCAGCTAATAATGCATTCTGTGTTTGAGTATGACTTTTAACTTTCTAGTATATCTTATTATGCAAATGTCAAGCTATTTAAAAGTATCTTGTATTTCAATAAAGCAACTACATAGGTCTTTTTATAAAGCCTATTATTTATCATAGCACAAAGACGATATAGAATGGATAAAAATTATAGATTATTTTATATATGAAAACAGATTATTTTATAAAGGAGAATATCTTTGATTACAGTTGACGGTCAGGACTTCTAACAATCTGACTTAAGTTTTTTGACCTTCAAATGTAAAATTACTTTGGGTAACATACAGTATGAATTTGACTTGACATAACTTCTTCAAATCATTGTTGTTAAAGATATACAAAGATTTACAAATCAGCAAATTTTTGTCTTTAAAAAAATTAAAGGCACTTTGTTGGTTTTAAAAGAAGCTACATAGGATATTATCTATTAGATCTTTATATATATTAACTGGCTATATTCTTGTAACATTGACGAAGTGCCATTTTGAATGAAGAAGCTTTTTCTTTAAAATCCCATTTTAAATATTAGCCTGCTGAAAAATAAAACCTGGTATCAACTGGAACTGAGTGAGCTCTTTTGAGTCAAGGTAGTTATTTTTGAACATGCAAATTTAGAACCTACAGCTGGTTAAAAAAAATAGAGCCTAGTTACTAGTTCTTTTAGGAGAGTCTCTAGAGGGCCAAATGTATCATTTACCTGGTAGTCAGATAGGGCAGCATAGGCTACCATGTGAGACAAGGGTGGAGGTTTTAAATGCATAATTTAGAATGGTAAGATCTGAGCGGCTGACAATGCAAGCTATAGAGATGGACAATAGGAAGAGTAGATTAGAGATGTTATTCTCAAAACAGTTTACTTCAGCTACACATCAAGAGAGATTTAAAGTTCTGTTTTTCTCTTGTATATGTTAATCATTACCATTAGCTCTACTCATAGTGGCAAAATTTAGTAAGGTTTGTGCCTATCAAATGTGAGATCTACATCCTGTTCTTTTTTTCCTGTGTTCTTTATTTCGGCTGTGGTGGAGGTGGGATTAAGATAGGGTCTCACTGTATAGCCAGTCTGGCCTCAAATTCACAATTTTTCTGCTTCTGCCTTCCAAGTGTTATATTATTTATGTGTGCCACTGTATCTGGCTCTTGATTTTTTTTTAATTGAACCCAGGGCCTTGTACATGTTCAGTTAGCATTTTTATCACTGAGCTACACTCCTAGCACTTTATTACTGATAATGGTTGGTTTTTAAAAGTTAGAGGTAGAGGAGTAGGAAAAGGGGGTATGGCCTCTTCAGAGTCTAAGGCTTGCTTAAATTACACAAGCAGTAAGGTTTGGGGAGTCCTCTTGCGATGGATAAAGATGAAGTGCTTAAACTTCCTTCATGTTGCCAGATTTGGGTGAAAATGATTATGTACTTAGCCCTTAAGGTGTACAGAAAATATTGGCCTAGATGATCTTAGGTTCTAGGGCAGTATGGTTCTGTCTAACTCTTTAGCTTTTCACCCAAGGGTTCATGAAAAGACTGTTCAACTAATGTTAACTATAAAAACTAGAGTAAACATACTCTTGGATTTAAGTTACATGATGTTTTATACTTGTATACATAAGATGTTTTTGGTATACATTTTGGGCTTAAATGTTCTTGGGCTCCCTAAAACTGTACTAAATTGAAATGAACAGGGAATCAGGAATTAATTTTTCTAGATATTCAGTGCATTGAATTTAAGTGGTGTGTATAGTTGAAACCACCTAATCTTACTAATATGTATTTACTTACAGCCTTGTAAGATTGGAGAAAAGGGAAATTAGCCTTTATTAAATGCTTCCTATGGACATATTCTCTGTTGGCAGAGAAAATTAGTTGTATAGATAGATCCATTACAGACATTTGTGTCTGAATTCTGAAAGAGCCTAGGCCTCTAGTTGAGATAAGAAAGAAATATTTCTTTCTGGGATCTGGCCTTGTGGGTGGTGGCACATTCTAAGGATTTCAAAAGGCACTCCTCCAAAGGCTGTTTGCTTTGTAGTAGAAAATCAGAGTGTAGTGGTTCAATAGTGATCCTATGAAATTGTTAAATACATGATTAAGTGACAACTTTTGGTTGCTTTAGGAATTGAGTTTGGCAGATATTTGTTGAGTGCCCACTCTTCATATTGTATGTACCATTTTAGATTCTGTAGATGATACCATTCTCCTGTATGCCATCTCTGCACATACTGTCTTAATTGCCTTTCTGCCATTAGAACTCTGTTCATGCTAAAACCCAGTACATATTTGTTGAATGCATATTGTGCAAGATATTTTTCTTACATAAAATCCAGTAATATAAAAAATGTTATTAAGAAGCAGAATAGGAAATTGGAACTTTCTGGTTGTTAAAATAAGTACAATATTTGCTTTAATGTGGAGTGTACCTCAAGATTTTTGCTTCTTTTAAAATTCAAGGCCAAAGCTATATCATAAAAATTTTCTCCATAAAGCATTATTTTTTGCTTCATTAGATTATCTCCTATTGAATCACCATTAGGACCAATTATTGGCTATTTTGCCTTGAGCATGCTTTTCAAAAACAAAAAGAAACCAGACAATATTTTTAGTATTTGCTGTGTATTAGGTACCATTTTAAGTACTGTATACAAATTAATCCCATAAGGTTTTAAAGAACTTGAAAGGTTATATAGATGGTAATAGAGGCAGAATTAAATTCCTTTGCAAGGATAACTCTGAATTTAGGTGTAGAACAAACATTCTTTGAAAGCTGGAAGAAACCCTATTGATCTACTAATACATAAATAGAAATTTCTGAAGTCAAGCCCACAGGTGCCAGTATACTGAATTGTCTACTAAAGGCATTAAGGTGGGATTTGTTTGTTTGTTTGTTTGTTTGTTTATCATATGTTTATGGAGTGTTATGCTAAGTGTGGAGATATTTCAAGATCTAAGCAAGAATACAGTAAATGACAAAGTTCTGCTTTCTTGATACTTACATAAAATGGAAGGAGACAGAATAAACATTTAGTCAATTAAGTAAATAATATAACTCTGGACATGGTTCTACAAAAATTAAGTTAATAGGGTGACTGAATGGGATTAGTATTCTAATTAATACTAGGCAAAGGAGCTATTATATTTTCCCTTATGAGGTAAAATTTAAATGGACATCTGAATGTTGAAGAGAAGAGCCCTTGGAATGATCTTAAGGAGAGTTTAGGTAGAGCCTAGCTATGTATTCTAGCTTGGCCTTGAACTCTTGGGCTCAAGCAATCCTGTTTCCTTAGCTTCCTGAACAGCAGGAATTATAGGGAGCACCACTGCACACTTCACCTGACTCACATGTCCTCATTTTCATTTTCATTTCATTCTCCCAGACTGAGCTGTTAATAGCATCTATATCTGCCTGACTCCCCACTGTACCTAGTGAATTTTTTCACCATTAAATTTATATACTATCTCTTCCAAGAAGCTTTTCTGATCCCAGCACATTCCTTTCCTAGGTCCCTACTCTACACACTCAAACACTGTGGGGAGGATAAAAGCTCAATAATAGCATATTTTACATTTGCTTTATTTTTTAAGATATTCATCTTAAAAAGATGAGAGAGAGAGAGAGAGAGAGAGAGAGAGAGAGAGAGAGAGAGAGAGAGAGAGAGAGAGAGAGAGAGAGAGAGAGAGAGAGAGAGAGAGAGAGAGAGAAGAATGTAGGGAGGTTGGTATGCCAGGGCCTCTAGCCACTACCAGTGAAGGAAATGGCATAATGAAATAATGTTACAGGGCAGCTTAAGTGAGGACAGGTTGGAGATAAAGAGGACCCTGAGATAAAGCTCCACTTAGGACTGGATGTCTTCAAGTGAGTGACAGAGAGTTTATTCAGGAAGCTGGATGCTTTGCTAATGAAAATAAAGGAACTTTATTTTTAAAGCTGGTGGGGAGGGGCTTAATTTAAGTGAATTTAAGGATTTGGTTGCTAAGACTTTTTCATATAGCTTATATTATTGTCTTTAGTTAGCAACACTGTAAATAGCATGGCATAGCTTGTCTTATTAATTACGAGATTTGTTGTTAATCAGTTTGTATAGTGGATGTAATTCATGGAATACTTGTTTAGATCAAACTCTTTAAGGTTTTTGAAGAAGGATCAATAATGAAGTGTAATTCATTCTTAACTGTTTAGTCCCCTGTCAGATAAGAGGTAACAATCTGTTCATTTGTTCTAAAAGTAGAATCAGAATTATTATCCTTTAAATTTTTATTTTTTGTGTATAAAAACAGGAATGGGGAATAAATGCTTTCTATATAAGATGAGAGAGAGAGAAAAGAGGGAAGGAGGGAATGAGGAGGAAGAAAAGAAAGGAGAAACCTAATGCCTGACTGTTAGGCATTTAGTTTAATTCTATCTTCCTTGTTAAGTTACCATAAACAAGTTCATGTATACATATTTATACCTGTTGTGATTCTTATATGCATTTTTGTAGCTTGTATGCTGTGTTCTTGGTTATTTTATGTGAATTAGTAAAAGATTGAGTTTTCTTCTCACCTAAAGCTCTTTATCTATAATAGTTTGCCTCAAATGACTTTTAGTATATTTTACTTATTAAAAACAATTCTTTCTATGCTCCTACTCAGTACTACTAATTCTGTTTTATAGAACTTCAATTTTTAAGTTAAATCTAAACACCATCATCAAGTATTGAAGAATTGATAGTTTGTAATATGCACTTTTTTCTTTTGATATTTTCATATGTAATTCAACAAACTGAATCTCAAAAGTTTTAAAATTTTGTTAGCTGTTTTTGACCAAGTTGAATTTGAAGACTACAATTGAACAAATAGCCTTACTGATTCTTTTTTCTTCTGAAAATGTTTTTACTGATATTCAGATTACATGCATATTTAAAGTATTTTTGAAATTAGGAATTTTTATTATAAAACATAGAATAAATGTGTCTAGAGAGTTAAATAAAAGTGGGCAAGTGTCAGTGAATCTTGTAGACCATATTGATTTTCTTAAAAGGACCAAAAGGATAATAGATTTTGGGGAAAGTATAGACTTACAGTGATGAATATATGTGAAAGGTGAATGGAAAAGAAAAAACTAAAGAGAAAACTGACAGGCATTAATATGAGTAAAAATGAAAAGGAAGAAAAAGAAATAAGAATGAATGAACAAGAAAGAGAGATACTTAACTAAAAAAGGAAAAGAAAACTGGAGGAAAACAACACAGATGAAAAGTATAGGAACTCATACTCACTTTGTTAAAGGAGAGCTGTGTGGCTTGCATAGTGCTGCCCATTAAAGAACACTAGGAGTTCAGAGATCCAAATTCTAGTCCTGGTTCTTTGTGTCACCTTGGAGAAGTCAGTTAACTTATCTCAGGCCTAGGTTTCTTATCTGTAAAATGTGACCATTGGACTAGTTGATCTTTAAGATCCATAAGTGTGTAATTGTTGGTGATGAGTAACTGGGAAATACACTATTGTTGGAAATTTGTAGCTAGAGCTGACTTAAACACTGCTCAGGGGTAGGATTTAAGCTCCATGAGGTTAGGCGCCTTTTCTGTTTTCTTACCTGCTCTCTCTTCAGCAGTTTTTATAGTTCTTGTTACATTGTAGGCACTCAGCAAATGTGTGTGGAACAAGGGATATATATATATATATATATATATATATATATATATATATATATATATGAAAAGTATAATTTTGATGACTCATTATATGAGCGCCTAGAGGATCTACAGGAAGATGCTGTATTTGAGGGAGGGAAAAACTGATTTCTTCTGAAGAAATTTAAAATAGGCTGATCTTTAACTTTTTTGTTAGAAAATGTTACTGCAATCAGTAGCATTTTTATAATCACAAAATTTAGAGTAACTAGATACAAATACAGTGATTAAGACAGTATAAAATATAAGCTAGTTCCCTTCAAGTATTTTTAAAAATTCTGAGGATGCTAAATTTCAGATAGCTACCAATGAGTGAAGTCTGTGTAATCACGTAGGTTCAGATATATGGTTAAGACAAAAGATAATTTGGCAAAGATGCTTGAAAGAAATTATTCACAATATATGTAATATTTCGGTTGACCATAATAGTTTTGAAATCTTTAGGCCTTTGAAATTCTTAAATCCAAAATTGAAACAAAAGAAAAAGATCATTAAATTTCTAGCTCGAAAATCAACTATTTTACTAATTGGGCCTTTAAAAAAATACTTTTATTTACCTTACAGTTCAAAATGTTTGAGTCACCAATCCACCATTCTTCAGCACACAGAAACAACACACACACACACACACACACACACACACAAAAAAAAAAAAAAAAGTGGGTCAGAATGATGAAGGAAAAGGGGCTCTCATAGACAAGATAGAATGACAACATAAATGACAGCTATACACATTAATGAGAGATAAAAGGGAGGCTTGACATGTGTACAGCTATCCAAGATGATTATCCTGAATCTAAGAAAATAATTTAAATTTCATACTGTATTGCTAAAAGATTTTATTCATACCTTTAAAAATAAGTTTGTCCAAATTGGCTAATATTTTTGTACTTTATATCATCATGGTAAAACTGAGTAGTATTAGAAATAACACCAATGGGACATGTTCTTTCTTGTACCTAGTCTTAAAATTTTGAACTTAGTTGAAGTTAGTTTTAAACAATTGAATTTATAAAAATTGTGACAAATATATTAATAGAGACTCTAAAATGCATTTACAAAGGGTCATATAAAAACTAAAACTACTACAGCACAGTGGGGTCGATTGTCTTTTGTGCACATCAATTGTGGATTAAAACACACAGATTACAAAATTTCTTAAAGGCATATTTGCATGTAGCAGCTTTACAAATAGGCTCTTAATAAATTTAAGAACAATATCAATTCATAGTGTTGTAACATCTTATTTGTAATCATTAGTATAGTTTATTATAAACTAGAAATATGAAAATAAAAGGGATATTCAAAATCTAAATTCTAGACTAGAACTTTCGTTAAAATCAGTCCATTTGGGGTGAATTGACTAAAATTTGCATATTAGCTCATAAAAATGTTTTAAATTGCCAACTCAGAAGATGGATACCAATTTCATTCCTGATGGCAATGAATTTCCTTCTTCTGAATTTTTTTATTAGGTGCACTAGGCCTTCCAATGAGGGGAATGAGCAACAATACCCCTCAGTTAAATCGCAGCTTATCACAAGGCACTCAGTTACCGAGCCACGTCACGCCAACAACAGGGGTACCAACAATGTCACTTCACACGCCTCCATCTCCAAGCAGGTATTTATTGATGGACCAGAATAATTGCAAAATGCATCTTTGTAGAATAAGCAAGCTTTTAATTTTTTATACGGTAATTATTTGATTTTCTGGTTCAGTGCCTTTCACTAAGAGAAAAAATGCTCATTTTATTTCATTGAAAATCGTTAAGTTCAGTGCACGATGTTTTTATCCTGAAGCTAATGTCATTCTCGTGAATAAAGGTTTAATCATCTTCCAGGGAGCTTTTATCAAATTTATATTGCTCTTCTTCAAAGATATGCAACTTAAAATGACTCCCCCAGATAATTCTGATCCTTGCTCCCTCACCACACACCTCTGTCTTAGAGTAAAATAAGTCAGATGACATAGAAGTGTGCATACTATCAGAAGGATAGTGACATCTTGAATTCTAATGTGTGTGTAAAATTTATGGTTTATATCATAGTCACACCAATAGTTCTCTCACCTTAATTACCACCTTGCTTAGTTCTGTTTTTATTCGCCCTTTTTTATTTGTTTACCTAGCTTTTTTTTTCAAAGAGCTAGAATGACTGGACAAGAATTTAATAAAAATTAGGATTATAATTTAAAAGTATATTTAAGGTCCAGGGGTTAGAGCAATTGATTATTTATAGAGAATTATAACGAGTGATTGTAGAGAGCTTATTTAGTGTAATGGACTTCTTTTTCAGGGGTATTTTGCCTATGAATCCTAGGAATATGATGAACCACTCCCAGGTTGGTCAGGGCATTGGAATTCCTAGCAGGACAAATAGCATGAGCAGTTCAGGGTTAGGTAGCCCCAACAGAAGCTCGCCAAGCATAATATGTATGCCAAAGCAGCAGCCTTCTCGACAGCCTTTTACTGTGAACAGGTAAGATGTTTATTGATACTGTGTCTAATCGTCTTTTTAAATATCCTCAGATTTGCCTTTTCATATTCAACCCTTTGTTCTTCAGTCTTGGCTTCTGTCTCATCAATATGTTTCATTTATTCGAGCAAAGATCCTGTTACAAATCTGACAGCTTCAACCCTCCAGAAACTAAAAACCTGTTCTTTAGAAAATAGGTTTTATTTTAGAATGCACAGTGAATCTTTTTGTTGGTGGTAGTATTAAAAGGGGAATGTTCTTGGGTTCCTTCCTTCATTAGATGAGATTGGTAACCTTTGTGGTAAGAGTTCCAGGCTCATGAATAGGACTGAAGGGAGACATGTTTGACTAATGTTACTCTCTTGTTTTAGTTAAACTTTGGTAAAATGCCTTCTAAATTAAAATATCTCTATGTTTTGGATACTTACTGGACCAAAGACTTTATGATTATGTTGAGAGTAATTTAATAAAAGAAGCATTGTTTTAAATTTTGTGTCTGGAAACTCAAAACAAAAAAAAATAGGCTGTTGTTTTTTTCACTCATTTTGTATGTACTATGCAAATAATAATGGGGATGATCCATTTTGTTAGCATTTTCAAGCTGTTTGGGCAACATGAGAATTATGTCTGAAATGTAAATTCTTTCAAAAGCAATATTTTTTATTTACGTCTTCCTCCCTCCCTCCCTCCCTCCCTCCCTCCCTCCCTCCCTCCCTCCAGCGGAAGACTGTAGAGAGTAAAGGATTTCAGTCTAGTTGTTATTATACTAATTTCATTGCTTCTATCCGGTACTTGTAAAATCTGAGCTAAAAATAGGCCATTAGCACATTTCCTCTTTAATTTTCATCCCATAAACTTCAATTCTTTTATGTAGGTTTATAAGTATTTATTTAATAGTTTCATTCCTCTTTTAACTTAAGAAATATCACTATTTGTAATGGGTTATCACAGGTCTCCTCTGCCTGATAGTTCCTTAACTGTATATTGCTTGGGCTTAATTACATCTTTCTGCATTCTTACTCATTGAATTTAAAGTTTGCCTTTCCATAATTTTCACATTTTAATTATTTAAAAGAGCACTTTGTATATAAATTGTTAATATAACATGAATCAAGTCCTTTTTTCATACTATTGATATGTTTTGTTATAATGTTTACGTCTGAGTACTTTGTTTGAGTTTATATATATGACTATCAGTTCTAACATAATCCTACTCCAGAGTGTTTCATCAGCTGCGTCTGTTATCAAAAAGTAGCTATAATACTATAGATTGAGGCAGAAAAGTTAAAACGGCAGTCTTCAAACAGATTAATCCTGCTCTACACTGACCTAACTAACCATATTCTATCAAAAGCTTAAAGATGTTAAAGATACATAGTTTTATTGTAGAATCTACATTAACAAACCTATCGACATTCTTAAATTTTTTTTCTTGTCATGTTTAGGTTTGTACAGAAAAAATGAGGCATTTGTAATTTACAAAATACATTATTCTCAGAATGGGTGTTAATGAGAAAATTTTTTCTTTTCTAATAAATAGATGAAAACTAAACTAAGTTTAGATAAGAATGTTGTGTTTTTGAACACTGAATTTGGTTAATGGAAAACACATTTAATTCAAGTCAACTCAATATTTATTGAGTACCTGGAATACTGTAAGACAGAGGATGCAGAGTTGAATATAAACAGAGTTTATATTCTAGTTGGGAAAGACAGATCCTGTATGAGAGAAGATCTATATTGAAAAGCAATACCAAGCTTCACCAAGGAGAGCAGAAAAACAAGTAGTCAGAAGAAAAGAAAATTTAAACTTTCTTGCATATTTTTTCAAATGGTACATCTGATATCCAGCCAGGTAACTCACTATTACACAAAGGTACCCATAATACATATTGAAGGTTCTTATAGAAGTTCTTTGGGTTTTGTTTTTTAATTAATCTTTTAACGTGTTTTGGATCTTCCTTGTTCATTGAAGGACTTTAGTGAATTTTTAAATAAAAGTTAAAGTCAGAAAAATAAAATTAGTTTTGATTTTGAAACATGTTGTTTTGTATGAGGAAACCAAAAGTATACACTTTTGTTTTTCTTCATCTCAAAGTTAGTGTTCTTATTGTATATCTAAAATTATTTTCTATGTACCCAGTATGTCTGGATTTGGAATGAACAGGAATCAGGCATTTGGAATGAATAACTCCTTATCAAGTAACATTTTTAATGGAACAGGTAAGCTTATTCTGGAGCTAGTACCCTAAAGTATGGTAGATTTCTGAAACACACAAAAAAATTTAAACATACAGGTCTGTAGTTTTATAGAATTTCATTTTATTATTTTAAGTGATAGAATTTAATTCAGTAGAAAATGTCAGGGATAGAATTTAATTAAACATATCTAAGTTGATTTTTTTCCCACTTAGCATGGTAGTATAATAATAATTTGTGTTACAACATCAGTATTAATTTTCTTAGCATCTAAAAAGAGCCTAAACACTGATATGGATGATGCTTATGCCTCTGAACCAATTTTGCTTCAAAACTTTTCCTGTTCTTAGTCCTGTCACTGTGAGAACAGCAGTATAGATTTAATTGGCTGGTGTGATATTCTGGCTATTGACATGGAGACTGATGGAAATCTTTGCAATTAGGGAGCACTTAAAATTTTTTTCTTAATTTTAATAATACTAATTTTGATGTGTAACCCTTAGAAGTTTTTGGTACATTTATAAGAATCAAGTTTTAGCTACCAGGAAATTTTGACAAAAATTTGTGGGAGTTGGTTTATTTTTATCAACCATTTCAACAGAAGAGAACAGGAAACTGCTGTTTGCTTCACCTCCAAATCCCATTTCTTGATAAAGGAAATAAAGGATGTTGTTGACCATAGGAACAAAATTGAGCAGGATTATGAGAAAGAAACATATAAAGGAATTGGTAGGTAATAGAACAATTTATGAGATGGAGAGTATATTGAATGCATATAAGATTTAAGAGGAAATGTTACTTTTGACTGTGGGCTTTTAATTTCTGAATTAAGGTGTGCTCAACAGCATAGGTTGCTAAAAGATTAAAACCTTTGAAAAAGGCCAAAATTTTACCTTTTGAATGTTATAGTTTTTTATTGATGGTGTTAAAATAACTTACAAAGTACTTTATTTCATTGTTTCAAAATACAGATTTTTCATACTTTAATATACTTATCATACTTCAAATTTTCCCCCAAATCTGAAATATGTATATGGTGATGCCATCTTAGATTTTGTATTAGATATTTATATACTACTATAGTATTTTACATTTTAATTCTTTGTATCTTATATAAGAAAATAATTTTCTAATTTTTCCCTAAAACAATATACCTGGAATGTTATAAACTAATGGTTAAAATATATTCTCAATTAATATGTGAAAAATTTAAACCACATAATGGAAAACCTAAAGATGTGTGTTAAAAGCTAATATGCTGAGTGTGGTGGAGCACATCTTTAATCCAAGAATTTGGGAGGCAGAGGTAGAAGGATTGCCATTAGTTCAAGGCCACCCTGAGACTACATAGTGAATTCCAGGTCAGCCTAGGCAACAGTGAGACCCTACCGCGAAACCCCACTCCCCAAAAAAGCTAATATGCATTCAGAGGTTATAACTTATTTGTAAATGCTCAAAAGATTTTTTTATAAATTGAAATAGTATATAAAATTTCCACTTCTGTTACCTTGTTTATATTGCATTTTTAATGGAAAATTCATGTGCTTTTTTTTTCAAACAATAGGTTTTCTTACCCTTGTTAATTTGTAAATCAACAACATTATCTTGGGATAATTGAAACTTTCAGTTATGAAATTTGGAGAAAAAAATAAAAGTAATTGGAAAATGGCAAAAAACTGAAAATGAATATAAAATGAGAAGAAACAGATTCAAGAAATAGCATAAGCTAAATTGTGGTAGAAAAAGGTTCTGCAAAACTTTGAATAAAGGTCAAGAACAGTAAAAGTTGAAAAAGATTAAAAATAAGAGAAGTAGAAAAGTTGAGATAAACTTTTATTTTTAAAAGAAGCAGACTGATTTTAAATTAGCAAAATAAATTTCATTTATTCAGTACATATTTATTGAGCGCCTACTGTGTAATAGGTAATATAAACTTCTAGGTTTGGATCATTCCTATATTTCTCACCCACTCCTGAGACATGGGAGCTTGTACCTAACATACACATACATTAACATAACATTTGCATATCAAACAGCAGAAGTCCTAAACTGTCTGGGTATCTTGTCCATTTGCAGCATGAGGTAATGGCATTATATCTTGTGTAGGTTAAGCCTCCTCATCAATCTGGATATAACCTCCATCTGGTTATAAAGAAAAGAGCAGCTATTTACTAATAATCTGCTTCTTGTTATCTAACACATGATAATTTTAAATTTCTATCTTCCATGGGGAAAATAATGTACAATCCTACTTTGTTCTCTATCTTACATTTCTAAAATTTGTGGGTTTTAATATACTATCTGCTACATATTATTTTTCTCAATTGTTATGAAGTCCTTTGACACAAAATTAGTTCACAAGTATCTTTTGAGCACCTGGACACACCTATTGCAGTGTTCTGCATTCCTTAGGAAGAAAGCTGGTATTTCAAATGATATCTTAATTTTTATCATCTCATTTTAAATGTTTGTGGAATCAGTAACTAGTATTCTTCTTTATTATTTAGATGGCAGTGAAAATGTAACAGGATTGGACCTATCCGATTTTCCAGCATTAGCAGACCGAAACAGAAGGGAAGGAAGTGGCAACCCAACACCATTAATAAATCCTTTGGCTGGAAGAGCTCCTTATGGTAATTAAACTTTTTAGTGATGGTCAATAAAAACTTTATTTTAATTTTAGATACATAACCATGAATGTATATTGCTGTAAATTTGTGTTTTCAAATCAGGTTAACATAATTTTTTCAGAATTGATATTTAAAACTGTTTTTTCTTTCCATATCTCCATGATAGCGAGAGTGATTTATTTTGTGATTTGCCCTTCATTTAATTGATTCCACATTTTGTAAAAGAATGTGTCAGTGGTGATCAATAATGTGTGCACTGAAGATGCTTCTCTAAACAAAGGTTTCTTCGCATTATTGGCATTGGGACTGGATACTTCTTTTAGAGGAAATTATTAAAAGGTCTGTCTTGTTTATCTGCAATATTTGACAACATTCCTAACTTCAACCTAATGCCTCATCTCAACTTTCCATTGTAACACACTTGGTTACAGACAAGGAAAATGTCCGTAGACAAAATAAATTGCTTCCTTTTGACAACCACTGCTTATGGATTATGTGTTATTTTTATAGTATCTTGACCATCATTAATAATCCTTCATAACTATTTTTCACTGTCTCTGATAAGAGATTTGTATAATAAAGGCTGAGAAAATAATGGGAGAGGACCTTACACAATGATAGTATAACAATTTAGTATGAAAATTGTTTGGTGAACAAGTAGCCATATATATGTATTTTAAATCACATTATTGCTTCTTGTCGAGAAGGTCAAAGACATCAATATAAGTCAACACTTAGGGTCAGTTCTTCAGTAATGTTAAAACCAATATCTCCCCATTGTCATGCATAGGTTTCTATTTCTTTTGTTTCTGACTATAAATACAAATTGTATGTGAAGGGAACATTTCATTGCTCATATTTCAAAGTTTCCAAATTCATTTAAAAATAATGAAAACATGATCTTCCCTGGAATTTGAGTACTTAGCTACTTGATTCTCAGTTCATTAGTTGTTAACCTTCATAGGTCCTTTTCATAGGCTCATTCCTTTAATCTAAACTGTTGGCTCTCCTTGGACCATCTCTAGTTTCTCCATTTTCTTCTGGGATGCCTCAAACTGGGTATTGTTCTCTAATAAGGGGCCTACTAATGCCAAATATAGTGGGAGGATTATTCCCCATTTTTATATCTATAACATGGAGTCCTAGAAAATGAGAAATGAGTTGTTTTATAAATTGATTAGTTTGCTCTCTCTGTAAGTTACTTTCAAGTAAAATGCTGAACATGTTCTTTCATACTTTATTTTGCTCCTTTTTATTAAATATTGTTTATTATATCTAGATAGATAATTAAATAATATAGTTAGACACATATTTAAAGTAAGCCTTTAAACCCAAATTTGTAATAATCATTACCAATATCAAATCATATTTCAAGCACCTGTGTTTGACATTGGATTAAAATTACAGGATTGCCCTTTTATGACTTTATATATGAAAATATCAATAAATAAAAATTTAGTTCTTTATTCTGAATATTCATTTATTTAAATCATTTCAAATATGAAAATCTTTTCATCTATTATAATGAGGAGAAAGTTTATTTTATATGTTAGGAAATATAGATGGAAATTACAGTTTTCTGCATTATTTTCATTACATAGTTGGAATGGTAACAAAACCAGCAAATGAACAATCCCAGGACTTCTCAATACACAATGAGGATTTTCCAGCATTACCTGGTTCCAGTTACAAAGATCCAACATCAAGTAATGATGACAGTAAATCTGTAAGTAACTGAGAATCCCGTAATCCCGTATGTGAGTGATGTAGTTCTTCCCTTCACAGCTCTCTGACATTAACAATTACTTACTAAATACTATTAGAAGAATGTTTATTTTGAATAATGTGTAATAATCTAACTTTTGAAGATTGTGGAAAAGCTTTATAACTTAGAAGATAGCCTATTTTTTTCCTATTTCATATAGGTTTGCAATTTTCTGTTGAACTTCTCAGAGTTAATTTAGACTTTTATTGTAGTCCCTGTCAGCTGGATCCCATGAAGTTTGATAATATAGACTTCTAAGGAGCTGTGTTTTTCTTGAGTAAGTTTTCTACTTGAAGAATCTTTATACACATTTTATACCTGTGTTGATTCAACCAACTCAGCTTCTTTCTGACTTAACAAATGTGTTTATTTCTTCCACAATTCACTGAAAATAGTTTTTTTTATTGATATGTATGTTGGGAGCTTGTATATTAATATAAATGATACAGAAGATTGGTGGGTAAGATTTTAAGTATGAATTTTAAAGTTCATATATTCCTAGCTTATCTTAGAAGTTGCTTTGGTGAAACTTTAGGTACTATCCTAAGTGAAATTTTTCTTTTATGTGGAGGTATTAAAGATGTAACTTAAAGTGTATCTACCCCAAAGCATAAAACTCTGAACAAGAAAGTTGGTATTTTTCATAGTTTTTTCTGTTATTTAAGATCAGGGATGAATAATATTTTCTCTAGATGTTTTGTCTTTTAAATACTCAAATGTAGATACCACAGGATTAGTTTGTATTCTATGAGACAATTATCGAAACAGAATTTTCATGTAGAACTTGAAAAACAGGTAATTACCACCAATTTAAATATAATGAAGAATGAATGGCAAGGTATTAATGAATTTGAATTTATATATTTAACATCTTTTAATATTTTTATATACTAGAATTTGAATACATCTGGCAAGACAACTTCAAGTTCAGATGGACCCAAATTCCCTGGAGACAAAAGTTCAACAACACAAAATAATAATCAGCAGAAAAAAGGGATCCAGGTGTTACCTGATGGTGGGACTCTATAAATATATCCAAGATTTTATAAAGTGCATTTTCTCTACTTTTCCTCAAATACAGTGATGACTGTGTTTTTCTTAACAGGTCGAGTTACTAACATTCCTCAAGGGATGGTGACAGACCAATTTGGAATGATTGGTCTGTTAACATTCATCAGAGCAGCAGAGACAGATCCAGGAATGGTACATCTTGCTTTAGGAAGTGACTTAACAACATTAGGCCTCAATCTGAACTCTCCAGAGTAAGTTTTTTATTTCCTTTTTATGGAGACAGGCTCACTATGTTACTCAGGCTGGTATTATATAGGCATATGCCACCACACCCAGCCTCTAACATCTAGGTTTTAAATCTTATGTCAGTCTTGCCACTCGCTGTTCCATGCATATTTCTTTTGCTCATAGATCAGTCACTGTGTAACATGGTTCTTCTAGAATCTTGTCTTTCAACCTCAGTCACACTTTGACTTATTCTTTGACCGTAGCGTTATTAGAATAAAATTGTCTCCATAATTTTAAGGCAGTGCCACCCTACGTTCTGACTACCACTATTTTCTGTTTCTCTCCTCCTTAGTATTCTGACTTCTGTAGTCATTTCGTGGGGACCTTTTACCCTTTAATAAATACTTACCTTTTTACTATTCTTGATGTCCCTTTCTCATTTCCCTTGCATGATGACCTCACTTCCCTCTTACCATTAAATTTTTTGGCCAGTTGTAATTGTTCATTTATATATACTCAACTGCTTTGGCCCTCTCCCTTTGTCATACTTGTCCTATCTTCCTGATCTATTTCTGATCTCTACTACTGAATTTGCGAAATGGTGAAAGCAAACAGAAGCAAATTTAAACACAGTCTTTCCAAAAAAAAAAAAAATTGCTTGCCTTCTTATTGCCATGATTATTCTATGCTTCCTATTTTAAACGCCTCTTGAAAACTCAAGAGCTTAACTCATAAGTCCTATACCCATTCTCCACACTAAGATCAGTCTGGTGCTTTGTGCATGCTATGTATGCACAATGCCATTAACTCCTAGGTTTTTGAAGCAAGGTCTTAAATTTAATCTTCTCGTGCTGAGATTATAGGCATATGCCACTATTGTTTTAAGAATTTTTTCACTGTGTTGAGTTGTTTCCAGTAGCATTCAAATGTACTGTTATTTTTTCTCCGTCTTATAAAAATATCTTGATACATCCTCCCCTGTGTTCTCTCTCCCTCTCCCCCTCCCCTTTGGAAGCAAAAGAGAATCACCTCAGATTTTCCTCTTTGTCCTCTAGGTCATTTTGTTAACTCCATTTCTGTTAGAATTTTGTCTCTACCACTCCTCTAAAGTGGTGCTCAGAAAGTTCATCAGAAGTGGTCACTGCCTAGAATCTTTTTCTCTTTGGTACACATTCTTCACTTGAGTTTGAGAGCACCTTTCTACACCTGATATCACTGGCTGAGTTTTCACCATTTGCCTTGCTCCTCCTCTTCCTTTGACCTTTGTGTTAGTCCTGTTGATATTTCATTCCCTTGATGATCTTGTCCAGCCTCACGCTTTTAAATACTATATAGACTAAGAATTTCAATCACTGTATTTCTATTCCAGAGTTCTCTCCTGAGTTTAGATTTTATTGTAGTTCAGTGTCACTTGAGTGATCTTGCCCAAGCCTCTACTTACCTGCAGTCTTCTCAGTCTCACTCAGTTTTCCAGAAGCTTGACATCATTCTTAACTCTTCATACCTCATATCCAGATGGTTCTACTCTATACAAAACCAAATCACATTCTCACTGATATAAATGGCCACCATTATGGTCACAACTCATCACTGACTAGGTGTCCCATGTTTTCTCTGCCACCTTCCAAGCTGCCTCTTCACTTAGCACACAAGAGAATTCCTTTTGAGTAGGGTTTTCCTATGCTCAGCATCCAGTAACAATTTATGGTCTCATTGTGATTAAAGGCCTCAAATTTTATAGACCTCATAGGTTTTAAACAGCCAGCCCTACCTACCTAAGCAGCATTTTCCTTTGTCCCCTGAGTTGTATTTCACTGGTTGCCTTGCTGTACCTCAGATGTGGCTAACCTAGTCTTTTACCAGATAATGTGTATGATTATCTCTCACATCTCCTTGAATTTTTGTTCAAGTCTGACCTTGTCAGTGAGTCTAAATAGAGAACTGTATTGAATTATTCAACCAAGTTCTCCTCTCCAGAAACTACTGTTATTATTCTCTACCTTGCTAATTGCTTGCCCTTCTCCAGTCCACCATACTTAAAAACAGAAAGTAAGTTTTATGTTGTTCATGATGTTTGTTTATTTCAATTAATGTATTTTAAATGCTTAGAAAAGTTTAAACATATAAAAGGCAAAGTAAATATTTGGTGAATATGAAAGTTTGCTTCCAATAATTGGTTGGAAGAACATATGGAAACTTTAAATTCTTCAGTATATGAGAAGGCAATGCATTGATGAATTTATTGCATTCTTAGTTGAAGTCAGTTAATCAGTTGTGTACTCTGCATATTTTAATAGTTACTTATATTGTACTAACTGAATACTGAGTGGGAAAGCCCTGTTCTTTTTTTGTTGTTATTGTAAAGTCATAGTAAACCCAAGGAAGGGAACTAGAAATAAAGATGCTTACTTTACATTTGAATTCTGTTTTTCCTTGTTATGTTAGAAATATATTTTTCTACTTTTTTAATGTGGTTTAATTTTTTCCCTCTTATTCAGAAATCTCTATCCCAAATTTGCATCACCCTGGGCATCTTCACCTTGTCGACCTCAAGACATAGGTAGGAAAATCTATTTGTGTTCAGAACTTTAAAATAATATATGTCTGAGAATCAGTTAATAAGGGGTTTTTCATTTTTATTACCTAGATTTCCATGTTCCATCTGAGTACTTAACGAACATTCACATTAGGGATAAGGTGAGTATAGTTATTGTTCTACTTAGCATGAATTCTGTCATTGTTCAGGGACCAGGGGCCACTTTCAGTTCAGACAGCATATGTTAGCATGGCCTCAGGGATTTCTTTTATATGTCAATCCACTTATATATAACAACTTTATTTCTACATTTGTTTATATTGTCAGTGTGTTGATGATGCCTTTGGTTATGTTTTAGAACCAAACCATGTTAGGATCAACAAAATGTTTTCTATAATTAATAAAAGTGTACAACCAAACCATAGCTGATGGGAATAAATTAATTTGTACATTTGATCAATTTTATTCTGGAATTCTATTTTATGCCCTTAACAAAAAAATTTTTTTTCTTTAAAAATACGTATTTTTTTAATGAAGCAGGACATACACATCTTTTTTTTTTTTTAATATTTTATTTATAAATTTCAAGCAGAGATACAGAGAGAGAGCCAGGGCCACCACCTTGTGGGTCTGGCTTATGTGGGTCCTGGGGAATTGAACCCAGGGCCTTAGGCACTGGAGGCAAGTGCCTTAACCGCTGAGCCATCTCTCCAGCCCCATACACATCTTTTAAAACTGACTTTTCTTAGTTTTCTTTTTCCTTATTTTCATCACTACAATTTACTGTAAGTAAATTATAGATTAAAAACTTTTCTAATCTTACAAAAGAAATAGTAAATGTTGCTTTAGAGGGAAAACCTTGAAGTTTATTAAAGAAACTTGCATAGTGAAATGTAAATTTTAGCCTTGGGGGAAAAGGTATAGTAAAAAAAAAAAGTTGTCTATATACATATATAACTATTTGTGTATTGCTATCTTGCACTATAGAATTTTATTTCCATAAGTGTCCTAGAACCTTTTCTTACACCAGTTTGAGAAATACTGGAGAATTCATTGCATTAGCAACAAACTGCCACTTATATGGGAATAACATAAATGGAAAGAAAAAATGCATTCAGATTATGTATAAAAGGAAAATAAACATTTATGTAGTTTCATTTCACACAAAAAAGTTGATATTTTTGTTTTGGAGTGTTTTCGGGATTTATTATAATGTAAGAATTTGACTTGAACTCACCTAGAGTTTATATTTTGGTAGGGTATTATTTTCTGTCTTGTGGAAGGAAAAATAGTTCTCTTTCAAGAATCTTTTTAAACATAATCAACAGCTGTCTAATTTTTTTTTTTTTTTTTTTTTTACTTAACCACCTGAGATGTTCTAGAAACAAAACTGGGTTGTCAGTCACTATTGATTTAGATTTAGTTAACACTTTTTATAAACCTGTAGGTCTGGCACCTCACAGCACGCTTTCATATACCCTCACTTAGTTCATGTACTTTACTCTTTTTTGTTGTTGCTTTTTTTTTTTTTTTGATTTTTTGCTTTTTAAGACAGGGTATGTATGATTCTAGCCCAGGCTGTCCTGGAATTCGCTCTGTAGCCCCAGGCTGACCTAGATCTCACAGCAATCCTCTTACCTCTCAGCCCTCCCAAGTGCTGAGAATAAAGGTGTGTGCCACTGTGCCTGGCCACTTTAGTTTTTTTTTTAGTAACCTTCTAAAGTGTTTTTTTTTCTTTAGTCATAAAATTATGGTTCGATTACAACTCCTAGATCTCTGAGCATAGTGTTCTAGTTTTATTGCCACATAAGATACTAATAAAGTCCTTGGAGTGAGATGATCATATGATTTTTCTTAGAAGTTTTTACTTAGTATATTCCCCAAAAAAGTACCAAAAATTTTTATACAGCCATCATTTGAATAAAAACTTTCTCTTTAGAATTATATCTACTTGTCTATAATCATGTAGTAGAAATTATCTGCTGTAAAATGAAGTTTTTGTTTTTCCTTTTAGTGATAGCACTGTGTATTAGAAATTTCAAATTAGTTTTGTATTTCAAAATAATTTGTTTTTCTTTTCTAGCTGGCTGCAATAAAACTTGGGCGGTATGGAGAAGACCTTCTCTTCTATCTGTATTACATGAATGGAGGAGACGTATTACAACTTTTAGCTGCAGTAGAGCTGTATGTTGAAAGTATTTTGACATTTTTTTATTATAGCAGATTCTCTGAAAACTTTTATAATGATGGCTATAGTTTTTGTAAGTGAAAATGCTTCTTCATCAAGAAATTTAAGTTATTGACTAGGTTGTAGCTCAGTGATAGTATGCATATGTCACATGTGCCACACCCTAGTTTAATTTTCTAGCACCACTTTAAAAAAAAACAAAAAGTTCTGGGGAAAAGACTGAGTGGATAAACGGTTTGCTGCTCAACCTAGAGTACCTAAATTCAAGTCCCAGATCCCATGTAAAGAGCAGGAAGCTGTGGTGGGCTTCTGTAACCCCAATTTGCTGGTGCTGACAGTAAGATGGTAAGCAAAGATGGAAATTTCTTAGAAGCTTGCTGTAAGAATCTAGAGCAAGGAACTAGGCATGGTGGTGCACGCCTTTAACCCCAGCACTGGGGAGGCAGAGGTAGGAGGATCTCTGTGAGTTCAAAGCCAGCCTGAGACTACCTAGTAAATTCCAGGTCAATCTGGTCTAGAGTGAGACCCTACCTCGGAAAATTAAAAAAAAAAAAAAGAAAGAAAACCTCTGCCTCAAATGAGGTGGAAAGGCAGAGGGCCCATCCAAAAGTTGCCCTATGTCCTTGGGAAGCCAGGTGTACATATATATACTCACATACTTATGCACCCAAACATAGAAATAATATTTAAAAATAAAAATAGCATATTACATGTTCATTATCACTGTACATGTAAAAAGAATTGGGATTTTGGACTTAAATGATGCTAATTATGTAAAATGGGAAACTTGACGGGTTTTTTGGTAAACTGAAATTTTAAATGTATGAATTATAATGTAGTAACTCATGGTTGCGCTTCTTTTTACTCCTTGTGGAATCATAAAAGTTTGGTTAGACACTGAATTTGATCATTTTATAAACATCTATTGTTTAGACAAGAAATTTCACGTTTGTGTTGATAATGAATTGTGTCATTTTTTTTATTTCTCAGTTGAAATAATTTACTTTTTGCTTCCCCCTGTGTTCTCCCCTCATTTTTTATAAAATGAAGACTAATACCTCCTCCTTTTAATTTATTCATAAGTAAATATATTATTCAATCATACATCTCTTTATAATTGGCTTTTACATCACCTCTTATTTAAAATTTTACTATGTTTATAAGAAAGCATTTAAATGCAGGTATATTATTGTCGTACGTTTATCTTTTTTGAATGTTACCCCTCTAGTTCTTAAGTGTTGTAAATCCTCAGCATGAGTTTTGTTGGTGTCCTTTTAGCTTTTGGCAATTTAATAACGGTAAGATTTTTTAAAATTATTAAATTTTTCAAAATGGATATTTATTTTTCAACAGTTATATAAAATTATATGATTTTAACAGTCAATTAAAAGTGACTTTTTTCTTAATATCTTACCAAGCAATACAAATTGTTGTTTTAACTAACATCTCAATTTCTATTGGTTGTGCAAAAGAGCAAGAAAGGAAGCTTCTAGACCATACTACATCATATTTTATAGTCTGCCCAAGTTTTAATCATATCATTTGTACAATTTCCAAGTATTTTGTTCACTTAAAAATTTTCTTCAGTTTAATAAAGATATGTGTACAAATAAAAGGTATACTTTTTAGAAAAATTAAGAAAATTTTTTTCCATTTTTGAATAAGGTTATATTTAATATCAATAAAAAGGATTAATAAGTCTCTATAGTCATCTGTGTTACATGTAATTTTTGCTTGGAAATGTTTTAAAACAGGTAGAAAATGTTTGATACTGAGCCATAGGAAAATTAACTATCTTTTTCTTTTGAAAATTGAAGTTTTAACCGTGATTGGAGATACCATAAAGAAGAACGAGTCTGGATTACCAGAGCACCAGGCATGGAACCAACAATGAAAACCAATACATATGAGAGGGGAACATATTACTTCTTTGACTGTCTTAACTGGAGGAAAGTAGCTAAGGTATATTTTTTTCCATGTGCAAATGTATAAATCTAGACTTTAAAAAGTGTCCTTTTTAGTTGTATATACCAATGCATCTGTTCCAATAGTATGTCAGATCTTTGCCAAGTTTCTTGCCTCTGCTGTGTGGGCTTTACTTCCAGGAGTATGTCCAAAAAAGTTAGCCACATTAATAGAGAAATGGTTAAACTTAAATATTTTATAACTTGTTAACATTTGAAAAAATTTTATAACTGACAAATTATAAATTAAAATAATTTCAGTCATGTATATTCATATTATTTAAAATTAAACAGCAGTGAGATTTTTCCAAAAAACAGTATATTCAATCAAGGCTTTTTACGGGAGATTTGGGTGTTTATTTGCAAATCATTTACAGACATTGTCCATTAACTATTCCTATAACTACTATTTTAAAATATTGAGGAAAAAATGGGCTGCGGGGGAAAAGTTAATTGTTTTGTTCTATTTTGGTTTTGCAACTTTATCTCACAAAATCATCTTTTCTACTGTCCATGTGTAAAATTTCATTTTCAATGGCTATTTGACATGTTTATTTAGTCTACCTAGTAATAAATAGAGCTCACATTGTGTGACATCATAGAACTCCAGTGTTTCATCAGTCTATCTTAAGATTGTAAAATCGGGAGTTAGTGTTAAGTAAATTTCTACAGAATAAAGATATTTCTGACAAATTATTTCCTGTGGCAATTTTTTATTCAGCTTTGCTAAACTAAGAGTTTTGCACTCTTAAGAAATTGTAAAATGCCATTAGATACAAATGATAGGAAAGCTGACATATCAAAAAGATTTCTTATACAAACAAGCCTAATACAAACAGAAATAGATGATCCCAACAACTAAAATCTAAAATAAAAACATACAAATAGGTTAAATTGGTTTTATTTTTGTTTTAAGTTTCTTAGTGGTAAATGTGATTCTCAGACCAAATCTTTACGCTGTATTTGAGTTATTTAAACAATCTAATTAATATAAATCTTAGTTTTTAAAAAATGTCCCTGATTTAACATTTTAGCTAAATAGAAATTGCTCTATTCATTAAAAACAATTCATGAGACTTTCTGTATTTGGCCTGTTCCTTATAGAATGTAGTACAGTAGGAAGTTATAGCCTGTTGGTTGGAATTTCACTCCTGTTTCCTTTCGAACCCTTTTTGGCAAAATACAGATGACTACACATTCATTAGTATTTGGCACATGTTGGATATATGATATGTTAGTAGTTGGTTTCTGATTTTTTTTAACATTATTTTAGTTTACTACTATTCTTCTAAACATGGAAAAGCTGGAACTGATAGTTTGGGGTTAATCCATTTGTTCTCCAACTTTATCTTATATCAAAATTACCTGGGGAACTTGTTAAAACAATTGCTGAGCCATACCTCTATGGTTTCTGACACAGTTAAGGTTGTGAGTGAGACTATGTACTTCTAACAAGCCTCCCAAGTTATCCTGGATGCCACAGGAGAGAGGAAATATTTAACCCACTTTTCTAAAAACAATTCCTAATTCAAGTAAACGTTAAAAGATTCTCTATATAAAATGGGAGGGGGAGGGGGGAATTTGGGGAATTTGGGATAACAACTCATGGTTTGCCCACTAAATAATGTAACTCATTATGGAAAATAAATTTATATTTAAATTTTTAAAAAAAAAAGAAAAAAAATGTAATGATAGATATGGTACACATATATTAAATAATTTTGCCCAATTTTCTGTCTCTTTTATAGTTCTGTCTTTTCTCTGTTAGATAACAAATGCTGTCACTGTAGTGGGGGTCAACCACACCCCTCTGCAGTTTAGCTTAACAGGTTTCCCACAATGCTGCCATCCCCCTTCCCTCATTGAGCAGGCCACAAGATCAGCCTCCCTACCCCTGGGCCCAGGCCCAAAGCAGTCTGATTCATGGTCCCGTGTCCTATGTAGTGCCTATGAGCATACCACATAAACCTTGTAGTAAGTCTGAGACCCCTCCCTTAAGTATCCAAAAGTATAGGCTTTTCTTTGTTGGATCATCTGCCGCAGTTTCTCCAGCTGTGAGTGCCCAGTGTTATTAAATGATATTTTACCTGAAATCCATTTAAGCGCTTCTATCAAATCTGGAAGGAATCTTTATTTTTAAAAACATTCATTTTTAAAAAACGGCTTTGAAGTAGAAAAATATAATTTAAATAGCATCATTAAATTAATCCTTAAGAAAGCTCTCTCAGCTGGGTGTGATGGCGCACGCCTTTAATCCCACCACTCCCAGCACTCAGGAGGCAGAGGTAGGAGGAGTGCCATGAGTTCAGAGCCACCCTGAGACTACATAGTGAATTCCAGGTCAGCCTGGGCTAGAGTGAGACCCTACCTCGAAAAACCAAAAAAATAAAAAAGGAAAGAAAAAAAGAAAACTCTCTAAATAATTTGCTGTCTACTTGGCACTGATCTCTTTAAAATGAATATATTTTCTCAAGTATAAATTCTAATAACTTTAATTCATCCTAAGAAAACTGCAATATGAATATTAGCTAACAATGATATTATTCTGTTATTGTAAAGTGCTGAACAAATCTAGACTAATTAGTCTGTTCACAGTTTATTGTATGAGCCTTTTTCTTTCACATCACTTATCGTTTTCAGCATATTATTTAGTTAGAGATTAAATAAGAAGCATTTATCTCCTAAGAGATTTACAACTCAATGCTATGGTCCAACCCATTATTTATTTCTAGAATTTTCCATAAATTAATAATTAACCCACATAAATATTTGACATTTTATGTTTTCTCTTTCTGTTAAGATGACCTTAAATTTATTAGCAAGCCATGTGGTTCTATGTCATTTTACTAGAATTACTCATATCCCACTAGCTTAAAAGTTGAGAATTTTGAGAAATTTTCTTATAGAATATAATCTTAGAAATATATATAATCTTACTAAGTAAAAAATTTTTAAAGTAATTTCTTCCCATCTTTTTTTTTTTTTTTTTTTTTTTTTTTTTTTTTTTGAGGTAGAGTCTCTGGGCTGTAGCCCAGGTGGGCTGGAATTTACTATGTAGTCTCTGGGTGGTCTAAAACTCACAGTGTTCCTCCTGCCTTTACCTCCTGAGCCCTGGGATTAAAGGTGTGCGCCACCATGCCCGGCTCCCGTCCCCTGTTAATTTTTAAGTGATGGAACTTTCCCTATTATCAATTGCTTTCTCAAGTTAAGACTTTAAAATTTCAGAATTCTTTTTAGTCAAACCTTATAGACATAACTATTTCTAGTTATAGGAATTTTTATGCCATTATTTAGAATAAATGTGTTTATTTTCACTAATTGTACTTGTCCGTGTTAGTACATCTTTATGCTTTTCTTTGAAAATTATTTTTAATAACTGTATTTGAGATAATTTAGTTTAAGAAAGGGATTTGTAGTCATTAAGAGAAAACTGATAGCTTTCTGTAACTAGATCAGTGATGGCATTGCTTTTATAAATATTAATTTTACTTGGTAAATCCACCATAGAAATTCAGTTTTGCTTAAGTAACTTTTTGAGAATATATATCCCAATTTTCTTAATAGAAAAATATTCATGAAAAAATGGTTTTATACGTCCTTAGAACTCATACTGTAATCTAAAATTTTCCCATTAAAAACATATATGTGAGGTTGGGCAATAGCTTATTTGTTAAAAGGCTTGCCCATGTATGCATGTGAACCTGAGCGTGATATCCAAGTGTGATGGTGCCTGTTTGTGATTGACTGACGGGCAGCCTCACCTGCTTTGTGAAGAGACCTTATCCCAAAAAGGTAGATAGATGCCACCTGAGGAATGACTCCCAAAGTTGTCTGTCCTCTAACCTCCACAGTACCATATGTGCAAAAATATTTTAAAAATTAAGTGTTCTGTTTCTAACACAAATTGAACTTATTTTTATTAATTCACCAGTTATTAATTACACTTTCACCAGGAGCCTAGAACTTCTCAAGCATTAAGTATGGGACACAAAGCACACTTCTTGCTCCTAGATAATATTCAAGGGTATTCTCGTCCTCTGTGGTGCATACAACATCAGCACTTAAAAGAGATGTTAGCAGTAATCCAGCTAAGTCTGGTTAGGAAATAGAGAGGAAGAGGTAATATAAGCTTTATGTATATTGAGAAGAATTAGAAATAAATGTGAAAGATGGAAGACAAGAAATAGATTAAATGTCAGTGAAGACAACATTTTGACCTATGTTTTGGAGTTTAAACCTTTTAAAATTATTTAAGTAGTTACGCTCTTGAATAGAAAAGCTGATCTTTTTATAATATGTATGGGAACGTATGTAAATTGATAAAGTTAGTCTAGTTTAAGCTCTAATCACACAGTGTAGTTTGCTAGTGTGAGTAAAATACTAGGTTTGTAACTTTGAGGTTTTTTTTTTTCCCCTCAAAATTGCAGATGGGCCTTTTACCTTGTTTATTTTAGAAAGTAATATACCAGTTTAATTTCAAAAGAATGATTCAACTAGAATATGTTTTTGCTAATTTGAATATTCAACTTCAGCCAAATAATAGACTTTAATCCTTAGTCAGGTCTGAGGAATTTGCAGTGCCAGCTCTGCCATGCATTAATGGAGGCATGGTGGCTGTGAAGGCTTTTACCTGGGCTAATAATTCTGGCAAGGAGGCAAAAGCCTCTTTGTTTTAACCAGTTACACAAAAAAGGACTTTCTTAAAAGAAAAGGTTAAACATAAACTTTTGTCAAAACCCTTAATTCTTTCAAAATTAATTTTGAATTGGAGCATAATAAAGTAAATCTGTTTTGGATCTTGGGCTAAAAACATTTAAAAACCTCAATGTTTTGCACTAGAACGGCTTGGTTCCTTTTACTCCTTGGTGTGCACCTATATTTTAAGTTGAGTGAGTTATTTGTCAGTTTCATTTTCTCTGGTGCAGAATAAAAATATATCTTCTTTACAAGATGAGTATAAATATTTGAATAAAATTAGCTTTATTTTTAAATTTATATTAGGCTATCAAATTATGCATGATATGTCATTAATTGTTAATGTGATATATTTATTCTAAATACTTGGCTCGGTGTCTGAAAGCTTGATCATTATGGTCTAGGTTTTCGTTTTAATAATGGAAATTTTCATTTAATTTAATAATGGAAACATCCATTATGGAATCAGTTTGATACCAGACACATAAGGTAAGATATGTTAATCCATGGTTGCTAATGTTACTTGTTGGTTCAATATTTAATAGATAATACATAATGAGGCTTATAATTAAGTGCAATTGTCCAGTAATTAGTGTTAATTACACTAAGGTTATAGTAGTAGTAATTTTAGATCCATTTGCTTTGGGGGGCTATAGAAATATTTTGTTAAAATTTTCTGAGTGTACAGTTAGATTTTTAATCTCCGTTTTTTATCTGGGGCAGGGGGAGTATCATAAAAAACTTTCCATTGCTAAGTTTTAAAACTCACGGAACCAAGAAATAACATAAACCAGTAATCCCAGCACTCAGGAGGATGAGGCAGGTAGCTGAGTTTGAGGCCATCCTGGACCACATACAGACTTCAAGGCCAACCTAAACTACATAGCAAAGACCCTGTCAAAATAATAATAATAATAACATTTTGTAAGTTTGATTAAAGTTTAAAATGTAGTAGTCGGCCTGGAGAGATGGCTCAGCGGTTAAGGCACTCGCCTCCAGTGCCTAAGGCCCCGGGTTCAATTCCCCAGGACCTACATAAGCCAGACCCACAAGGTGGTGGCCCTGGTGCTCTCTCTCTCTGCTTGAAAATGAATAAATAAAATATTTTTTTAAAAATGTAGTTAGTCTTCAGATATGCCTCTGGCAAAATTACTGAGGCCGAGCGACTATTATCTTTTCAAGATAGGGTTTTGAATTTGTTGCACAGTAAGCCCTGGAAGTGTGTAAGTTTTCAATTTGTTGTTTTCTCTAGGTTTTAATGACTTTGTTCACTTAAAAAAAAAAAAGTACTTTGTTATCAAGGTAAATTGAAAAATTCATTTTAAACATTTAATGAGGAAAATGTCAATTTTTAAGCTTTTATTCTTTATTGGCAGGGACTTCACTTTAAATATCCTATGATTTTTAGTGCTTTACGCTGAATAATAATTATATATAATAATCTCCATCCTTTATTTTAAGTTAAAAATGCAATTTTAGTAAGTTCATGGCCCTAAGTAGTCTCAACTTAACAGGCAGAAAATACATACTTTTATACTTATATAGAATCTAAAACACATTATTATTGGTCAAACTGTATTTAACCTCGAGGGAAAGAACTTATATATCTGTGTCAGTATTTTCATTTTCACCTTCAATTATTGTAACTTTTCACATAGAGTAATTGTATTTGACAAAGAAATGGTAATTAATAAGGAATAGTGAAATCATTTAAATGCCTGATTTAAATTGATTTAAGTTGGTTTTCTTACTCTTTTTTGTAGGAGTTCCATCTGGAATACGACAAATTAGAAGAACGGCCTCACCTGCCATCCACCTTCAACTACAACCCTGCTCAACAAGCCTTCTAAAAAGACTTCCCTTTTCTTGGGGTATGGCTGTCTCAGCACAATACTCAACATAACTTGCAGAACTGATGTGGCTCAGGCACCCTGGTTTTAATTCCTTGAGGATCTGGCAATTGGCTTACGCAAAGGGTCACCATTTGAGGTCCTGCCTTACTAATTATGTGCTGCCCAACAACTAAATTTATAATTTGTATTCTCTAGTTTGAGCAGGGTCTGAATTTTTCCATTTATTTTCTTTTTTGCCAGAAGACAGGCTTACGTCTGTAAAAACAAAACAAGCAAGTACACTGACAGAAGTTTACCATTAGTTTCTTAAATGTAAAAAAAAAAAAAATACCCAGAAAAGACTCAACAAAATTAGACCACAAAATTTGCATTGTTCATTGTAGCACTATTGGTAATAAAATAACAAATGTTTGTGCATTTTTATGTGAAGATCCTTCTCGTATTTCATTTGGAAAGATGAGCAAGGTCTGCTTCCTTCATTTTACTTCCCCTTCTGTTTTTGAAAGGCAGTTTCGCCAAGCTTAATGCAAGAATATCTGACTGTTTAGAAGAAAGATATTGCCACAATCTCTGGATGATTTCCAGGGTTGTGCTATTACTGAGCTTCATCTTTCCAGAATGAGCAAAACACTGTCCAGTCTTTGTTACGATTTTGTAATAAATGTGTACATTTTTTTTAAATTTTTGGACATCACATGAATAAAGGTATGTATGTACGAATGTGTATATATTATATATATGACATCTATTTTGGAAAATGTTTGCCCTGCTGTACCTCATTTTTAGGAGGTGTGCATGGATGCAATATATGAAAATGGGACATTCTGGAACTGCTGGTCAGGGGACTTTGTCGCCCTGTGCACTAAAAGGGCCAGATTTTCAGCAGCCAAGGACATCCATACCCAAGTGAATGTGATGGGACTTAAAGAAGTGAACTGAGACAATTCACTCTGGCTGTTTGAACAGCAGCGTTTCATAGGAAGAGAAAAAAGATCAATCTTGTATTTTCTGACCACATAAAGGCTTCTTCTCTTTGTAATAAAGTAGAAAAGCTCTCCTCACTGCAGTGTGGACTTTGATTTGAAATTGTGGAATTTCTTCTTCAACATGAAAAACAGACAGAAAATGGTTTAACAAAAATATTGTTATAACTAAATTTAACATGTCTTTTCAGCTGTCACCAGATAACTTAATGGATCTATAGTGAGCCTTTTCACTTGTAGGTTAAAAATGCAGACATTTTTTCAGTATTAAACAGGGTGAAAAACATTAGTGCTTGTAGCAGCATTAGAAACATACATCCTGAGCACTCTGAGCACCCAATCTAAAGAACTTTTCTCCTATGATTTCTCAAATATCTTTAAGGTTTATTTGTCTCTCTGAAGTAGTGTACAAATTAAGACAAACATAAAGTAAATGGGGTAATTGTGACCTTAAGATGCTGGCTTGGGTATTTCACACAAGTTACTGGATCATTGGTTCATATGAATGCAAAAACTATCTTATAATGTGTGAATATTGACAATTCCAAAGTAGAATTAGAAATGGAGTAAGAAAACAAGCAATCAATTTGAATTTTTAACCTATGAGAGTGAATATTGATGTTTACTAAATCGTGTATGAAAAGAAATTTATGAAATTACCGTTTTTATATTTGATTATATTAAATTATATTAAATTGATTATATAAAATTATATATGAGGACCATATATACAGAACTTAAAATTTACCTTTTTTTCTATGTATTTTGAGATACTAAAAACTGATTTTAAAAAAGTGTCAGGATTTTTAATATTACAGATTTAAACCAAAGCATCACCGCAGTAGTAGGAAAGGTAACACTTAGATAATCATAGTTTTAACTGTTTATTATTCAATAAAACATTAAAGAACATATTTGGCAAACATAAGTCAAATCCTTAAAATCAGTTTATTTTCAAAAGAATGAAGATTACATTTTTCCATAATTACTTTATAAAATGTAACTTTTTCTACACACCGATAGTGAACACGTGAGAAAAACCACAGTGGAAGAGAATCTTTATATTAGGACAATAAAACACAAGGTAAGTTTCTTGCATTGGTGCTAATTTTTAATCAACTGCTGTACACAAGTTAAAAGTGTATACATTCCAATTTTCTGAGTTTTTAAAATACTTACTAATTTATTTGAGAGAATGAGTGAGAAAGAGGCAAAGAGAATGGACACACCAGGGCCTTCAGCCACTGCAAACCAACTGCAGACACACACACCACCTTGTGCGACCATACGTGGATACTGGGGAATCAAACTCGGGTTTTTGTAGGCAAACGCCTTAACCGCTAAGCCATCTCTCCAGCCCCAACTTTCTGTGTTTTTAATTTGACTCCTGCATGTTCACGTTAGCCAGTTTTTTAAACTTTTTATTGACAACCTCTGTGTGTGTGTGTGTGCGCGCGCGCATACACAGTGTACCCTGGTCATAATCTCCTTACTATTCTCTTTTGTCCCCACTAAACCCCCCTCTTTCCAACTAGTCAGTTTATTGTGATGTAATCTTATTTATTTTGATGTTTATTTATTTAATTTAGCCAAACAACAGTAGTAGCTTTCCTCCTAGGAACTGTGTCCTTCCCAGCCATAGGCTTTTGATTTTCAGTGAAGTGGGTCTCAAATCCAATCAGAGCGCAGTTGGTTTCCTCCATAGCAGGCCGTGTTGCACTAATTGGCAATACTGCCTGCCATGTGGCTCCCCGGGGGCCCACCAGTGGTTAAGACTTCTCCCTCACAGGCTGCAGGTGTAACATGTTACCAACTTTTAATAACTTGTTTGTCAAATACCTCCTGGTTTCAAACACAAGTTTCAATTCTGTTTGAAACCTTAAAATACTAAACTCTTTAATAAAACAAACATATTCTTTTTTATAACTTGTTATATAGAAGTTGACCTAGACTATATATTTCACATTTTCTTTTTTTGGGTTTAATTCTTTTAATTTCCCCCTATATATGGCTGAATAGTTAATTTCCCCCAGTGAAATAGATGTGTATGCTATGTTATGAAAATTTTGAAATTAAACTAATTGGCTTTTGGGAACAAAAACTATTTACTTGCAACAGATTTTCTTCATCTCTTTAATTGCAAAGACCTGCACTTCTTGAGCTGTACTATAATGTATGTGTGTGTTTATCATATATACATATATCATATGTATGATAAAAACTAAACTCCATTTTCAGAGGTTTTCACTGAAAATTTAAATTTTTATAGTATATACAAAGCCAAGCTTTTATCTACTTGTTGCTTTTTCCCCACTGAAATTATAATAAATTGGCATGTTTGGATATTTTAATTGTAAAACAAAATGTATGGATTAAATCATTGAGCTTTGAAATAACTTATTCTTTGCTCTAATTTCATTTTCAGAAGTCTTTAGGCATTTTCAATTCCCTTCCAAAAATGTCAAATTTTCCTTCTCTGCTCTAGAATTGATCCTCTAAGTCACTTTACCAACTATAAGGCATCGAGCATGGCTGGGAAGGGCTCCCTCATTTCATTTAACAGATGTGCATCAAGTTGGCAAAAAGTTGTTCAAAGCACAAGTGTGTGGCAACAGAAAATATCTGTTTTTAGTTTTCTTTTAAATATGGTGTATCTATATAGTCTATAAAGACTCAGCAATGTCTGACAACAAACTGAATTCCATTAAGATAATCTTTGGGGACACAGTGTTTGTGTAGCCAGTGTGAGGCTCTCAGTCCTGGAGACTAAGGTAAGCCAGACATTGAGGTATGTTTACTTGTAAAGAGCTAGATTCAAATGGCATACTACAGTGACCCTTAACCAGGTACTTAGGTCATACCATGAATAGATGCATTTGATAGGTGACACATAAAAATTCATTGAAAGTCAAAAATGAATCAGTACAATCCAGTAGTTTGAAGTGTAGGGTTGAATCAAACAGTAGACATCAGTATAACTAGTTTTGCAGTTTAAGTGTAAAAGGATGGTAGGTTGTAAGGGCTGGGGAGATGGCTTAGCAGTTAAAGACACTTGCTTTTGAAACCTGACAGCCCAGGTTTCAATTCCCCAGTACCCATGTAAAGCTAGATGCACAAAGTGGTTTATGTGCCTAGTTTGCAGTCACTAAAGGCCCTGGTATGCCCATTCTCCTCTGTCTCCCTCTCCCTGCCCCCCCATAAATGTTTTTTTTAAATAATGGTAGAATGTCATAGCTTAAGAATAGTTCATATGTAGATCAATATGAATTGTGATTCTATTACCAAAATAATATCATTTGGTTACTTTTTTTCAATATTTTATTTTTTATTCTATTCATTTTCAAGCAGAGAGAGAGAAAGAGAGAGAGAATCAGGGCCACCACCTTGTGGGTCTGGCTTATGTGAGTACTTGGGAATTGAACCGGGGGCCTTAGGCACTGGCGGCAAGTGCCTCAACTGCTGAGCCATCTCTCCAGCCCCCTTCATTTGGTTACTTTTGAAAAGCATGTAATACGTGCTCAGAATACGGTTAAGAATCTTTGTCTTCAAAATCGTCATCACACATCTGAAATGTTAGGTCCTCTCTTGGATGCCCGCATGACAGGAAGACAGGAGTTCCCCTTTTTGCTTGCTAGCTGCCAAACAATGTACTTTTTTTCATGTTGTATCCTGTCTGGGAAACATTATGGGGTAGGCTTAGGCTCAGATGTTACAGTAAATTTAAACTGTCACCTACCAGAAAACGAAGTAGAAATAATGAGCTTTGGAAATAAAGATTTCCCTTCATATATCAAATCTCACAGCTGTCTGTGAAAAGTAAGTGTGTGGGAGCCGGAAACACAAAACAAGGACAATAGCACAGAAACAACTGAAGTTCTCAATAGGAACAGGGAACTGGGGTTTTGGTTTGTGGATAGGCCTCAGGAATGCTAGGCAAGCATTCTGTCACTGAGCTATGTCCCAGCCCAGTTACTCAAATTTTGGAATTAGTCGCATTTGATTCAGCACATTGTATAGAATGGTTGGACAGTGTTCACTGTATAAGGTGAAGACTTAGAACTGTACTTTGTTTTTGAGGTTTACTAAAAAGGTATTAACAAGAAATTGGGATAACTGGTGTGTTTCTGAAAGTCTACCAACAATTCCAAATTATGTCGTTTTGTTTGCCCCTAAGGAGAAAACAGCTCAGTTAAATCATGACAAGCAATTACCAAAAAAAAAAAAAAAAGCATTCCAATTTCAAAAAAATGTTATGGACAAAAAAAAAGTGTATTTTAAAATTGATAAGATATTATCTCTGTTCCATATGGTATAGAACAGAGATAATAACTAAAGGACAAGAGGAGACACAATATCTGTCTTCATGTACAGGAAGAATTTACTAAGAAGGTAAGTCTGAATTCCAAGAAGTTGAGATTGGTTCCTTAGTAATAGCTATTTCATAAATCTTAAGGATTAAGTCAGTAAAAATATTCAAACAAACTGGATAGCTATCAGAATTGACATTGGTAGGACTGCCTTAAAATATATTTTTAGTAGAATGTTGGATTTGGTAGCTTCCAGACCTCATTTCAGTAGTTTAATATGGTGATAATCCTTTGATCTGAAATTGGGGACTGGTGTCCTCTTGGCTGAACTGTAAACTGTATGCTGTTCTGTGCATGGTAGGCATGATTTACTTGAAAATAATCTACTGTCTTTGGGAAACAATTTAAATCAAGATTGCAAAAAGCAAATTCATTCAAGCTTATCTGTGTTTTCCTCTTTGACAGGAGTGGTCACATAAAACAAACCACAAAAATACTAAATCTATGTGCTCATCAGATTGCATGTATTTAGTTCTGCATTTAAAAGACAAGTGCCAGTTATTGTTAAGCTTTGAAGTAAATAGCCCAAAATTAATACATTTTATTAATATCCAATTTCTGTTTTTCCCTGGAGTAGTGATCACATAAGGTTGAGCAGGATTTCTATTAAATTTTTAAAAAGAAGTTCAGCTTGATATATAAATTGCCCAGTTTGAAACGTCAAATTTACGCTCTAGCTAGGTAGTTCTCGTGTGCCTGAAGATCACCTTGGGACTGTGTTGTACATTTCAGACCCCAACTTCAAATGTTCCAGTGTGTGTCTGTGTGTGTACTTGTGTGTGTGCGTGTGTGTGTGTGTACACGTGCACACGCACATGTCTGTGTCTGTGTATTTGTTTTTTGTTTGCTTGGTTGGATTTTCAAGGGTAGAGTCTTGCTGGAGCCTAGGCTGACCTGGAATTCTATGTAGCCTCAGTGTGGCCTCGAACTCACAGAAGTCAAAGTGATCCTTCTACCTCCTTCTGAGTGCTGGGATTAAAGGCATGCCCCACCCACACCCAGCTGTTTTGGTTTTTGAATGTCTAAGGAGAAGTTGGGAACATGAATTTTAGCAAGTGGCACATCATCTTTGAAGTTATTCCTATTAATTCCTATACTTTACCTACTTACAAGGACTAGCTAGAATAAAGTTTCAGGTGAATCCCAGTATTTGCCTTGGGGTGATTCCTACTTACTAGAGATATTCACTTGCTTTTTCCAGTAATGTCCAGCATTCTCATTCAGAGACCATATTCTTAAAATGGTACTGATGAGCAGAACTGGAGGAAGGCTGAATCAGTTCCCAACTTTAAAACAGCAAAGATGCTTTACCTCAGTTGTTTTCTATGAATATTTTTGCTAGCTCTTATGCTTGCTTGCATACATTAAAAACTGCTAATAGCAATCCCATGCGTTATCAATATGTTCATTAACTGAAAGTTTTCAAAATCCAATTGCCCATGTTTGTCAAGGTTTTAATGCTTTAAATCATGAGAACTCTAGTCATAGTCTCCATAAAAATCTAAACATTTCTTTGTATGTATTATTTAAGTGATCTAAGGGAAATGTCAAAATTCAGTGGTAGGGTTGGAGAGATGACTCAGTGGTTAAGGCGCTTGCCTGCAAAGTCTGGGTTCAATTCCCTAGTACCCAGGTAAAGCCAGATGTGCAAAGTGGTAGATGCTGGTACATGCATCTGGAGTTAGATTGCAGTTGCCATGGAGGCCAAGGTGCACTCCTTGTCTGTCTCTTGTCTCTCTCTCTCTCTCTCTCTCTCTCTCTCTCTCTCTCTCTCTCTCTCTCTCTCTGCTTGTAAACAAATAAAAATATTTTTTTTAAAATTTACAGTGGTCATATTTGTCATTTCTCATTGTTGGAAACCCAAATTACTGTTTTAAAAACAATACTAGTCCAACTATTGTAAAACACTAATAAAATAATTTTATACTACACAGCAGTTTCAAATTCTCCATGAGGTTTTACCTTAGTTTCATTTTCAAGGCTTAGTAAGCACCTGCCATACTACAAATACATTCAGACATTTTTTAAGAGAAAGTGCTAGAAGGGTGTGTCAGGGCCTCTAGCTACTACAAACAAACCATAGATGCACGTACTACTTTGTGCACCTGGCTTTATGGATGTCTTAGTCCCAGTCCAGCAATGAAGGCCTAAAGATTTCATGGGGAGCCATTGGTCTTCAGTCCAGGCTAGAAGGCTGAGAAAGCTTTGTTGTAATGTCTGAGAGGTATGATGAGCACCAACAGGCAGGGGAGATAGAGATTTCTTTCCCCTTTATATAGCCTTGGGGCAGGGTCTTGTAACCCTATCCCAGACTTGTTAGTTTCCTGAGTCTCTGGAATTTCCTTCCTGCACTGTCCTTCCAGGAAGGGATGTTAATTTCCAGCTTCCCTGAACTTCCTTATATCCTGCCCCCTGCTGATAGGGCTGCCTTCCTGTGAACTTCAGAGACACACTTAAGATAATTAAAATGATCAAGTTGACAACAAAATCTAAACATCACAAGTCTACCACTTGTTAATGATGTCAAACCATATCCTTATATTTAATTTTTAATTGAAAACAGTAACAGTATTTTGTCTAATGATATATCTCACATACAACCACAAACACATAATCTTCCCCCCAACACAAGGCAAGGTTCTTTGAGGAATGTTTAATATGTTAAATATAAATTTAATGGTTAACAATAAAATTATCAATTATATAATGAAGGAAAAACAAAGGTATTGCTATACATATATACATTTTTAGCAAAGTAAGACAAAAAGAACTCATGGCAGTTACAGCCCTTATCTTTGTAACTGGTTATGTGGCCATAGTTGGTATTTGTGACTACTTTTTTTGTCTTGTTTTTCAAGGTATGGTCTCACTCTAGCCCAGGCTGACCTGGAATTCACTGTGTAGTCTCAGGGTGGCCTTGAACTCACAGCGATCCTCCTACTTCTGATTCTGACTCCCAAGTGCTGGGGTTAAAGATGTGTGCCAACACGAGTTTGTTTTGGGTGACTACTTTTTTATTACCCATTTTATACATACATACATACATACATATGTATATGTTACCTCTGACAAGTACCTCAGTAGGTTTTGTTTTTCATCTGAAGGGATGACCCATACTTTTTATTGTTAACAGATCTGGGGCATTTATCACACTATCATGATTAAGGTGTTGTAGTTTTTTTTTTGACTTTGATAACAGGGTATGGTAAAGCCAAGAGGCGCCCGATATTGTTTCTTTTACTCTAGGCATACTCTTTTTTTTTTTTTTTTTTTGTCTCCATTGTGGAGGAGCAGTTTAATTTGCATGCACCACTTTTTGCACCTGGCTTGATGTGGGTACTGGGGAATCCTCAGTCAAAGGCTTTGCAGGCAAGAACCCTGTTCAGACATCTTATTAGCAAGGCTGTAAGACTACCTGTGTGCCCAAAGGGTGAGCTCCTGGGTTAACAGTTGAGAGTACTAGCTGAGGAAAACAGTTCTTCAGTCAGTATAAGAGCTCTTCAAATTTATAATAAATGACTTTCAAAATAATTTTTATTATAATTTTGATAACATAAGAGTTCTCCAAATATTTAGGAAGAAAAGCCTCATGTCAAGTGTGGCATTATGTCTACTTGTGGCTGAATCAATTCTTTTAGATTCAGACTCCCCATTTACAATAGAAAAACTTTTTTTATTATTTTTTAGGCAGGCTCCCACTCTAGCCCAGGCTTGCCTGGGACTCACTCAGCTCCAGTCTGGCCTCCAACTCATGCTGATCTTCCTACCTCAAACTCCCAAGTGCTGGGATTAAAGGCTTGAGCCACCCCTCCCTGCTAGAGAAACTTTTAAATTAAACCTCTTTCAGAATTCTACATCTCAATAGAAAACATTACATGAAGGGATGCATGAATAGTTTCATTTTCTTGTATATAAATATAAAGATTTGGGGCAGCCAGAGTGTTTCAAAGCTACCTTTAAATCTGCTACATGATGAACATTTATTTTAGGATGCAGTTTTAATTACCATATGTAGCAGTGCATGCTTTTAATCTGACTTGGAATTGTTAAATATTTCCCCCTTAAGACAAAGACATTTTTATTTGAATGTTTTATGCTTTTAAATGATAATCAAATATGTTACACAAATATTTCAATTTGTTAAATGCAAGCTATGTTACTGTGCTTAAAAGTCATTTCTAGATTTCCCTTACCTAAAGTTTTGTGTTCTCAGTTCATTGTAAATTAATTTATCTTACATTTCAATATAGTTGACTTGCAAAGCTTAATATAGGGCTCTCTAATGAATCAGTCACTTTTTTCTAGCTTCTTTAGGTTTACAATGACATTGATGAACAAGCTCCATCAATGGAGTTCCATCAGTGCTTGTCAAAATTTTGATAGTATGGGGAGGCGAGGACATAAGGATCATGAGATGGTTGTTACAGCAGGGTGCAGATATCAATGTACAGTATGAAAGTATTCCTTCTTTAAACGGTCCAAAAAACCAAGTAGGTAGATGAATTAGGAGATGGGTTTTCTGTCACTGGGTGTCTCCAAGCAACACAAAGAAAAACTAGAAGTATTAGCTGGTTTCCTGCATGAAGAGGGTAGGATATGTCCTAGTGTCATTAATGACTTTATTAACATCTGTTCATTCCCTATACGCTTCTACTTTGAATCTAGCTTTAATTTTTTAATTATCCATAATGAGTTACATTCAATGGACAAACAATACGTTGTTATCCCCAGTTCCCCAATGTCCCTCTTTCCCATCCCCAAACAGCTAAATATCCTCCTTCGTGGGCAGTCTGGATCAGTCCATGGGGCAGGGGACCTAAATAGCCTAGGAGTCAGCCCAGTTCCACCACCCTTTGTATGTTGATACTGAGGGGGACCATGTCTCTGGATATTCTCCCCCACCATGGCTCTCAATCTTTCCGCCCCCTCTTCTGCTCAGTTCCCTGAGTCGTGGTGGGTATTAGGGCTGCTTTACTATTGAGGTCTTAGGGGCCTCTGTACTTCTGCTTTAGGTTATTTTTAAATCATTGTTGTTTGTCTGGCTTATCCTGTGTTGACTGATTGGCTGTGGCTATGGGGCATCCACCACTCTCTGCGGGGTTCCATATGGATCCTCCACAGTAGGTCAGGTGGCTCATCTCTTGCCAGGATGTCAGCTCTTGGCCTGTGGTTCCATGGTAGGGTTGGATGAGCCACAGCTCTCTGGCTGCATTCTGAAAGATACAAACAGAATCTCCATCTGAGAGTGAGATCAGTATAGGTTACCTGAGATACACATTTCTGAATTTAGCTTTAATTTTTAACAAACCTAAATACAATCTAACTGCACATCTGAACACCTATTTAGAATAATATTAAGCAGGGAAACCAGATTAAGCTATTAACCCCCAACATCCTCGTGTGTGCCCTTTATGGGTTTCATAGTAGATTTTTTAACAGCCCTATCTCTGAGTATAATTAACACACTTGATATTGATTTGTAATGTACATACAGTCCTTGAAAATATGACCTTATCTGTGAATTGTGTTCCTTCTCATTAGATTAGGACATGTGTGTAACCTAGTTTATTTAGTTGTTCAGTAGATGATCGCTCTTGCTTCCAAAAGCACCCTGTTCCACAGACTTCCTCTGTGGGGAAGTCACTCTGTATCTGAGGATTACTTTAGAAGAACTTTTAATTTGACATAGCAATACTAAAGTCTTTAAAGAACATGATAAGGGTCAACTCAGAATTTGACCCTATAATAAAACTAATTTAGTCCCACCCTGTGGAATAACGTAGCACTACTACGTTATTTACTCGTGTGATGTAATCACATTTTCCAGTTTCAACATTTTGCATATGTGTGTGTTGTTTCATGCAAGCATAAAACTATGTGCAAAGATAAACTTTAATTTAAAAAAATGTTTGAAATGTGACTATTCCTTAAAAATTACTATTTCAAACAACATGTGAAGTCTTTGGCTAGGGAGATGGTTCCGTGTGTTCAAGCCTCTGTACAGGAGTTAAACCCCTACACCTCACATACTAAGCAGGGTTCTATAATCCCAGCACCCTGAAGTCACTTTAGCTGGGAGGCTGTGACAGAAGAATTTCCTGGAACCTCCTGGTAAACACGGCAAAGAACTACAGAGTGAGTCCAGGGAGAGAAACCCTACCTCAAATGAAGTGGGAAGAGGCTGGAGAGATGGCTCAGCGGTTAAGGCACTTGCCTCCAGTGCCTAAGGCCCCAGGTTCAATTCCCCAGGTCCCACATAAGCCAGACCCACAAGGTGGAGACCCTGGCTTATTCTCTCTCTCTCTCTCTCTCTCTCTCTCTCTCTCTCTCTCTCTCTCTCTCTCTCTCTCTCCCCCCCTTGAAAATGATTAAATAAAATATTTTAAAAAAATGAAGTGGGAAGGACACACCAACACAAAAGGTGTTTTCTGTCCTACACATGTGTGCTGTGGTACCCACATGCATGCACTTATAACACACATACACAATTGTTTCAAAGTAAAGTCTTAGGGAGCTTCATGAATTTTGAGCTAATAGCATTTAAAATCCCTTTCTGTTCTAATATGCCCTGAGTATCTAGAAATAGTGTTCTTGGTAACAAGGTAAAGTTTATGGCCAGGAACAAATAACCATCACAAAGGAAATTTATTTGGAATTTAAACTTGTAAGTCTGTAAATATTTAGCATTCACATTGGTGTACAAGAAAAAATTTCTTAGTCACAGAAGTCTTTGAAGTCATTTAGAACTGTAAACATCGTAAGGTTAGGATTATGGCTAGGGAGACAGCTTGGTTGGCCAAGTGCTTGCCTTATAAGAATGAGGACCTGAGTTCAATCCTCGGTTCCCATGTGGAAATGCTGGGAATAGTGCATGCCGGAAATCCCAGCACTATGGAGCTGGAGATAGCTAGATCCATGGGGCTCACTGGCCAGCCAATCCTGTTTGGTGGGCTCCAGGCCAATAGGAGATCTGTCTCTGACCCACACACAGAGGTGCACATAGACCTGCATGCACAAGAGCATGTAAATTTCAAAGCTGTGAACAAAATGTTTCTATACGATTTTGCTAGATCACTAGTTTCTTTGTACCTAATCAGTTGCAAACATCAACCTAACTAAAAACAATTAATGAAAAAGATGATACAATATTATTTTTGTCATCTGTGTATTTTAGCTATGAGAGTGTTTACTACAGTTCATTATTAACTTCACAATGTGCCAATTTTAGATATAGCAAATAAACATTTTCCCAACACACTATTTTTAAGATACAAAAGCCTTCCATATGCTAACTTCATTTTATAATCCTTAACTATATATGCACAAGACTGGAAATTCCAATCCAAGCGATCATAATTGAGTTTAGCATCCTTGGTTTTTAGTTTCCTTTGAAATGAAAGTTCTTTGTGACTTACACAGTTCTCCTGAGGAAATCCTTCAGATGACAATGAGTCTGGTTCTGAATGTGACAGGTTTTAATTTTACTACAGCTGGGGGGGGAGACCCCGCTGTTTAGAGAAAGAACTGCCCTCCACTGGGAACTGAAGGTGCCAAATGGCCTGAGTTGAGCATTTCTGAGGTCCCCAAGGCTCTTGCCCTTCTGACTGCAAGGCAATGATGGCCTGTGCACTTGATCTTCCTTGGGAGTGGACACAGCACCTCTACCTCAAGTGATGGAAACTAATAGACATTTCCTGTGTCTCCTTAAAGATAAAAATAGAAATTGATTTACTTTGTGAAGTCTTTAAAAGTGATGTCTCACTTTTAACAGAAAGGCATGAAGATAGATAAGATAAACTCAAAATAGGAAATGTTTAAATAACATGAACCTGGGTAGCAGTGCAAGTTCCTTCCTCCAATTTGAGAATAATGTAAGGAAAGAAACTGACTAAATGCATAACTACCAAAAAAGAGATTTAAGCTCTTAGGAATTTACATCATGACAGGAATTCCTAATACTATTTCCATGCTTAGAACTGCCTTACTTCAGATGTGAGGGAGATATTTCATTCACAGAACACTTAAAAGCTCTAGAATCATTGGAAATGAATCCTATTCATCACTCTTAGGCCTCCATCCCCACGCTTAATAAGCATATAAATGAATTCTGCCTCAAGGTTCAGTTGCTCTGGGTAAAGGGGTCTGGTTACTTGCCCACCCTTGTCTCAGAACTTGCACAAGGCTCCTTTCTTGAAAAGAGGATTGTAATTTGCAGTAGCAAAAGATTCAGTGAAGATTTGTGATCTCTAAGCTACTTCAACATATTACAGTCACTTCTTTCAGACTATGCATTCCTAGCAATTTTTATGGCAATGGAGAAAAAAAGAAAGTAATCCCAAAGCTACAAAGCATAGTGTCTTCTGAGCTGTAGGCTTTCCAATTCCACCGCTTATTCATTCATTCATTCATTCATTCATTCAGAAAAACACATTAGGGTCTCTCTTCATCACTTTGAAATACTTGTCACTCAGCACATAAAAAGGAAGCACAAAAATATAAATAAATGAAGTACATCCATATGAAACTACAGTTGAAAAGTATATAATATCACTAAGCATCTGACGTCCAGACAAACAAAGTCAATCATGCTACAGTCTGTATGTTGTAGTCCTCAGGAACACAATTTCGAGTTGCTTCACTTGGCACTTGCAGATATAGAGAAAAAGGAGATATATATATATATATATATATATATAATCCTTAATTAGATACATTGTATGAGCGAATCTTATGATGGTACCCCCAATTCCTTCCTCCCTGTCCCCAACCCACTGGGGGCCCTCCTCGGTGGGTGTACTGGATCAGTCAGTCCATGATAAGAGGGGCCATGATTAGAATGGGAGGAAGCCTAACTTCATGAAAAATTGATCAGACCTGCAACTCCCTGTCACAGTCATCGGTTCGTTCCCACACTGAGCTGTTGATCAAAGAGACCTATGAAGTCCCCAAAACAAGACAGGCTTCTGTCACCTGCCCCAGGTCAAAGGTAAGACCTTATTGAAGAAACCACAGAAAAGTCATCACACAACACTGAGAAACCTAGTGAGATCCAGAATGGCAACCAGCTCCCAGATGGTAGCATGTGCAGTGCTGGTAGGCGCTACATGAGCTGCCAGGGGAAACTGGTCAACAATATGTGGAGTAAGCAGAAACCTGTGATATAAAATTCAGACCAGTGTCACAAGAATTTAACACTCAGCTTTTGGGGAGAGATCAAGTCAAAAAGTGATCACTTGGGCAACAGTGGCACCAAAACCTAGGGGTGTGTTCGCTTTCACATTGGCCAAGAGATCCAGTCAGTGACAAAGGGTATATTTTTGAAAGAGGTGAACAAATTGATTTTATTCAAAAACATTGCTTTTTGAATAAAAAAGAATGAAGATGTTCCCTCGTTTGATTTGATGAGAAAAGTGGTTTGGTAAAAGGTAGCTTTACTTTACCCCTCCCCCCAAACAAAACAAAAAAAGAGCTGAAGGCTAGGTGTAGACAGCGATGGGGTGGCGGTACCGACACGGAGAATTAGGAGCAGAAAGCTGCGCTAGAAAGGGTGCCCGCTCCGCCGAGACTGTGCCCGTCGCCGTCCTGCCCTGCGCCTTTGCGAGGGCGGCGGGGATGAAGAGACCCCCGGAGCGGGCTCCGCAGAGCCTCACGACCTCTCCAAGATGCGGGCTCCCCCGCTCCCTCGGAGCCCGCACGAGTCCCGCAGGGGTCGGTCCTGGAGGCTGGCTCCCTGCCGCTGACCCCGTCCGCGCTGGGTCTGGACCGACCGGTCTCCCTCCGGGTTGGCAGCTCGGGGCGCGGGCGTTTCAAGCTTCCCGCCGCGGCGCCCGCGCCGGCGCCCAGCCCGCACTCCGCCCTCCCCTCGGCTCTTTTCCGTTTTTAACTTTCCAGCCGAGCCGAGCTTTCGTCGGGGCGTCGGGCTCTCCATCCCTGCCGGGGCAGCGAGCGCGGATCCCGAGAGCGAGCGGCGGCGGCGGCGGCGTCCCGGGCGGGCCGGGGAGGAGCCGCCGCCCTCCGCGCCCGGGAGCCCGGGGCCGCCCGCCCAGCGGGCCCGACCCTCCGCCGCCCGCCGACCAGCGGCCCCGGGCTCCCGGGCGATGGAGAGCGGGCGCCGGGCCGCGCGGGGAGGCGGGCGCGGGGAGGCGGGCGCGGCGCGGGGGCGGAGGCCGGCGGCGGGGGGCGCCCGAGGCGGGAGCGGTCCGCGCGCGCCCTGCGCCCCGGGGTGCCGGCGGCTCTGAAGCAGCGGCTGCTCCCCGGGACCCCGGGACCCGGGGCGGCGGCGGAGCCCGCGGGGGAGCGCGGCCGCCGCCAGGGGCGTCGCCGGCCTCGGCGCCTTTGTTCTCGCGCGCTCCCCCTCGCCGCCCACTCCCCTGCCGTCGCGCGGCGGCGGGGCCGGGGGCGGCCGCGGGCGGGGGGAGCGCGCCGGCCGCCGCGAGCGGGGGGCGATGGCGAAGCTCCGGGTGGCTTACGAGTACACGGAAGCCGAGGACAAGAGCATCCGGCTCGGCTTGTTCCTCATCATCTCCGGCGTCGTGTCGCTCTTCATCTTCGGCTTCTGCTGGCTCAGTCCCGCGCTGCAGGATCTGCAAGCCACGGCGGCGAACTGCACGGTGCTGTCGGTGCAGCAGATCGGAGAGCTGTTCGAGTGCACCTTCACCTGTGGCACCGACTGCAGGGGCACCTCGCAGTACCCCTGCGTCCAGGTCTACGTGAACAACTCCGAGTCCAACTCCAGGGCGCTGCTGCACAGCGACGAGCACCAGCTGCTCACCAACCCCAAGGTAAGCGCGCCCGCCCGCCCGCCCGGGGGCTCCCGGAGCGCGCCTCGCCGCCGCCGCCGCCGCCGAGCTCCGGGGCTTCGGGGCCGCGCCCTAAGGTTGGACCCGCGGGGAGCTCCGGGGCGCGCCCAGGTTAGAGCCGATCGCCGGCCCCCCGGGGTTGCCGCCTTCGCTAGGAGGAGACGAGCGTCGCGGGCGGGACCCAAACCAGGGACTGGGGCACCCAGAAACCCGGGGCTCGGGTCCTTCCAGAGGCACCAGAGCCCGTCTCGATCCACCCATCTGGTCTGGTCTCGGGTGCTGACTCGCGGACACCCGGGTCCGGCGTCTACAGGACGGGATTTAGACATGCAAGATGCAGAGAAAGTTAACTTTTCCCGCATTGAATTTCAGCCTTTGGCTAGCGGGGTCTCAGCCGCCGCGCCCCACGAGATCAGGCAGGCTCTGAGCTTGGAAGACCTCCTTGGGAGCTCCGGGAAAGTTTGGTGCCTTTCAGCTCCAAACAGGCGATTTGTATCTTGGCATCTAAAGATGAGCTCGGGGGAATCAACAGCAACCTGGAATCAGGGGTGAAATTCTGTGTGGGTTCTGTGGAGGAATCCTAACTCGGGGTGTCTAGGGACAGTCAGAAGCAGTCTGATAACAGCAAAACTTACTGAAAATAGAAAACCCTCAATGAAATGGATGGAACTGTCCTTTATGACATAAAACTTCTTTTGGTGTCACAGAAAGAAAAAAAAAAAGGAAAAAGAATTGGGGAAAAAATAGATAAAACCTGGTTAGGAGTCTGGAGCTGGAGAGCAGAGAGGGAGGAGACCTAGAAGGACCATTCCCAGGGGAGAAGGGCACTTAGAAGCAGCAGTGTCTCAGGTCCATGAACTGATTGAGCTTTGCACTGCACCTGCTTCTGCATGAGGCATGCTCTTTGGTCCCTTCACTCTTTCCTACTGTCCTTGTTGTTCAACTCCCAATGTAATGGGAGGTGTATTTTTTAAAAGTTACTGATAGTTTTCCTCCTGTGAGAGCTGTGCGCGCGTGCCTGGAGATCAAGCTGGAAGTCAATCCAAAAGGAAATGAATCCCATGCACACAGGGAAACATTCCATTAAATGTGATAAGATACATTCATGTTAATCCAAAATAAAACAATGCGTGTTAATATCTTTAAAGTGTTCAAAACAAGCTCAGTATCACTCAAGTAAAATTCATGATCCGGTCTCCTAAACAGTCAAATATGACTTAGGAAAATGATCCTGCTAAGCCACGAGGAGTTATTTGCCTTAAAAATGAAGATATAAGATCAAGTCATTAAGTAGAGGAGTAAAAATTGAAAAGAATGTTCAAGCTCTGAACAAGTGGTAATGTATCAAAGGTAGATGTGGTAGATTAATCTTAAGGTTTTAGAAACTTTTTTTCAGAATTAAACCAAAAATGCAAAAAGAATGATGCCGAACAGTAAATGAGGTTTAGAAATTGCATGATAGCTTGTCACTTCAGAACTGTGATAATTAAAGAGACATTGTTAATTAGTTTTAAGATAGTGGCTCAATTACTAATTAGTTAGTGTGGGGGGGGCAGAGGGGTTAGATGGTAAATATTTAACCAGGACATTGACAAATTAGAATTTACTTCAAGATGATGACTGACTTCACAGTTTCCAGGCAGTTTTGTAAGATCTGGCTGCAAAAGTAAATGGGGATCATTAGGACATTGATTTTTAAATCACTTGGAAGCAATCATGATGCTTTTATGTAATGCTAACTTCTTTTCTGTCTTCCTCAAAGAAATAACCTGTGTCTTTGCTCAGTGCCAGTTAAGAACTTGGCAATAGTTGTCTTGAAGAGGTAGCATCCGAAGGTGAAGCACTCAGGAAATGACAGAGTCTGAGAAGGACTTTTTGATGTTACAGAAAGTGAAGCAAGGCATCAACCTCAATTGAGGCAGTGTTTCATCAGTCAAACAATACACAGCTCATTGTCCAAATTTTGATGTGCTGTAGTATTTATAGAACATAAACTTGTTCCTTAACATCACCTTTCTGCTTTCTTTCATCAATTAAATGCTCAGTTTGTAAGCAATTGGGAAAGGAAAATCACTGCAACGGAAGCACTGTGGTGGAGTCAGTGGAGGTGCAGAGTTTCTAGAATGCCCTTGCAGTCCATCATCATTGTCCTGTCCTTGGCCACACAGGTCTTCTCTTCACCTTACCTTACTTGTCCTGATTATTGAACATTTGGTTTTCCCATTCCTCCCTTTAGTGTCCCACCCACTTCCACTTTTCTTCAAGTCTAACCACCACAAAAAAATAACACTTAGGAAATCACTCCCTATAAAAATAGAGCAAGCAGTTTTTCATTGAGTTTGATGAAATAACTACGACAAATACACAACATTAGACTATATCCCACTGAGATAGCTACTGATCTTTGACAACCATTTCTTTAAAAAAGAAAAACCTTTAATTCCTGTTTATTTTGTTGATTTTTGCATCAAATTCTTACTGTCCGAAGCAATCACTATATAATGATGTAATGCCTTGATGAGGAAGCTGATCTGCTCTGGGATTGGCCAGAGCAGAATCTATTTCTGGATCTTCTCCCTCTTGCTATTTCATCAGTCTACTGGCTCTTGGGGACAGTAGATGTGCGAAGAGTGTTGTCTTCACCCGTGGCTGCACTGTGGAGTTACCTGAGAAGCTGAGAAAGAAATTCTTATGCTTGGACCCAATTCTCTGATAAGCAGATTGGGTCTCCAGTGGGACCTGAGCACTGTTTTTTCCACAAAGTTCTACAAGTGATTGTAATATGTATTCAAGAGCTGAAAGCCACTTTCTCCTTATACACCTGCTATCTGAGAAGAGCAACATTAAAGGAAAACAGAATTCACTGTAGGTTGAAAGATGCTGATACCACTGGATATAGGAAGATGGTATGAAAAACATGTTTTCCAGGAAATTCTGAAGGAAAAGCAAGAAGTTTTTTTAAAAATTAATGTTGAAAGCATCGTTTAGAATTGATTAGTTTAACTGAAATTAACTTTTGCATTGTTACAAACATAGAATGGCAAAGAAAAGAGTTTTCAAAACGGCCCTTGTGTGTGTGTGGAACAAGATGATTAGAGACTATATGTGTAATTCTGGTTTTCAGTATTTTTTTCTCCCTGTTTTAATGAAAACCTGAAAACAAAGGATAAGTCTGCTTCTAAGAAACCAGAACTTTGAAAGAGAAAAATGCATCTGAGAGACACACACTTTAAGTGGGACTGGAAAAGGCTTTAGGCTTTAAGTATATTTCCAAAAGGCGGATGTTACTTCTGCAGTGCATCATGGCTTACAGTCAGGTCATGGCATCTGAAGACCCACACTTGTATACCCCATCCAGGCATATTGTGTAGACAGTGTAGCTGCTGGGGTCATTTCTGAATGTCCTTAAAATGCATGTTGAGTCTGAGGTACTATGTGTTCTAGGAAGAGAACCACCACATCAGCATTGCATAATGAAAAGCTAAGCTGAGGTTTGGGGATTTTCTAATCTTTATTTCTTCACAAAGAATGGCTTTTGTTAGCTGTTTTTCCCTTCTGGTGATTATACTAAATAATATTTGTTATTTACCTAAGATTTGATTAAGCTGATGAGTTTTCAACATTGTCATCAATAAACTAGGCAAGCAACTGGACATACAAAGATGGACTTGTTCATTTAACAACTGCTGTGTGTTATGTGTACTTTCAGATTCCAAGACTAGAATAGAGATCAGAGCAAAGTCCTGCCTCACAGAGATTGCATTTTGGTGGAGGTTAACAGACAAGATATAAATTTGTTATGGAATATCATGGTAGTGATGGACGGTTTAAAAAGAAAGTTCAGGCTAGATGTGGTTGGCTCACGCCTTTAATCCCGACACTCGGGAGGCAGAGGTAGGAGGATTGCCGTGAGTTTGAGGCCACCCTGAGACTACATAGTGAATTCCAGGTCAGCCTGGGATAGAGTAAGACCTTACCTGGAAAACCCAAAACCAAAAAAAGAATGTTCAGACCGGATGAGAGCACAGAGGGTGGTGGGAGAAGGAGAATCTCGTTTCGACAAGATGCTCTCAGAACATGGGTCTGATGTGACAGCATCAGAGTCCCCAAACCCTTGAGGGATACTGAGAGCAAGGAGGAAGTGTAGAGGTCCTGAGTCAAGCAGCTTCCAGGTCTTTATGTGAAGCACGTTGGACAAGAGTGAGGCTGAGCCATGGAGAGCAAAGCATAGAGCTGTGGGTGGAGATGTGAGAGTTCCAAAGAATCTAAGGACTTTGGATTTTATTCTAAGTATGGTGTACTTGACACTGAGCAAGGCTGACATAGAGTCAGATGTTGACTTTTGAAAATTGCAAACCATCCCTCTGGAATGCCCCTGTGTGTTCATGGGTGTGCCCTTGCTTGTGTAATTTGAGAAGTAGAGGCAAGTTTGGAAACAGGTATCTGATAGAGGTGGCCATGATCAGCCGGTGACTTTGGCGTTACTCACTGGAGAACTGAGTGTGAGAAATGAGGGAGAGGGGACTTGAAGATGATCTAGAAGCCTGAGGCAAGCACAGTTGGGTGAATGGGGATGCCTTTACCAGAGGGGGAAAATTTAGAGGTGTAGGTTTGCACGTGTGTGGCTAAAACTCAAGGATTCAGTTTCACACATTCCTAACAGACATGCCATGAAAAGAATCTGAGAGTCCGCCTGCAAGAAGATTCTGACCTAGCAGAGGAAGGTTCAGAAGGTAGTCATCAAGCAAGGCACTGTGTCTGGTTGTACCTGGAAGTTCAAACGCACCATAGGAGCACTCCACGAGAACATTAGGGAGAAAGCTTCATGGAGAAAGAGATATGCGCCATAAGTCTTTGAAAAGATAATTTTCATCTTGGTGAGGAAAGGGGGGAAGAATGAAGAGAGCATTAAAAAAGAGAAAATTCCAGAAGCCAGCATGAATTGTGTATGTGGAGTGTGTTGGGAGATGAGCAGGTAGACTGGTATGCTTGGGAACAGGATGCATAAAGAGAAATCATGAGAGAAAGGTAGGAAGGTAAATTGTGACTAATAGTGTGGACATCCTGGACAACCAGGGTGGATCTGCCAGACATTGGCAAGCTGTGGGTAGGAAGAATACCCCCAACTATGTTCACATCCTGTACGTAGAAGATCTGAAAACTTGTACATATCTATGTTAGGATGCAAAATGGGATGAGATTGCAGATGGAGCTAAGGCTGCAAATCAGTTGACATTACATTTGGGAGGTCATTCTGAAATATGTTTGTCTGTCCAGTGTAGCATAGTCTTTCAAAGTGGAAGGCAGGCAGAACTGGTGGCCAAAGTAATGCAATTTGAGAAAGGCTCAAACAGCCATTGCTAGTAGCTTTGCATGTAGAAGATGATCATGAGTCAAGGAATAGAGACAACCTTTTTTTCCAAGGAAGGAAGAAAAAGCAAGAAAATAGATTTATTCCCTATACCTCTTGGAGTATAGATTGTAGTCCTGAGATACCTACCCCAAACTTCAGACCCCCAGAATTTTTTTTAATGTTGTATTTCATTTTGTTGTTTTGAGACAAGATCTTGTATAGCTGGCCTTGAAAACTCTACGTAATTAAGCTGGCCCTGAACTCCTGATTCTCCACCTCCTGATTACAAATGTGCACCATTACACCCATCTTCAGAATTGTAAGGTGACTGGGCTGGAGAGATTTCTCAGCGGTTAAGGCACTTGCCTCCAGTGCCCAAGGCCCCGGGTTCAATTCCCCAGTACCCACATAATCCAGACCCACAAGGTGGTGGCCCTGGTGTGCTCTCTCTCGCTCTCTCTCTCTCTCTCTCTCTCTCTCTCTCTCTCTCTCTCTCTTTCTCTCTCTCTCTGTATCTATCTCTCTGCTTGAAAATGAATAAATAAAATATTTTTTTAAAAGAATTGTAAGGTGACCAATTTTTGTTGCTTTTAGTCACTAAGCTTCTGTTACAGCAGCAAAACTGATACAGAAGCTGTTGTAGTCAGCCACATGCCGCTGGGATGAATCTCTAAACCAGGCACAATTTTGGGGAGGAAAGTATTTATTGAACTAACAGATTGAGGGGAAGTTAAGGAAAATCTGGCCCCCCTTTTATAGACCCAAGCAGAGAGAGAGAGAGAGAGAGAGAGAGAGAGAGAGAGAGAGAGAGAGAGAGAGAGAGAGAGAGACCCAGCACCTCCAGAAGCAAGCAAGCACACTGTAACACTAAAACTCACAAAATGGCAGAATTGCCAGAATTGGGTTCCAGTTGCTGTTTTGCATATGTATCCCTAGAATTTTGCATTTAATTAGAAATGCTTCAGGGGCAGACCCCAGGACACCAGGCCAAAGTGACACCTCCTCCTTCCAGAAGGCTAGAGACAATTTACAATTATAATAAACACAATTATAATAAATTCTATTGGGGGACATCTATTTAAACTATTATAATCCGCCCTTGGCCCCCAATAGAAATATAATTATCTATATTATGTTTAGTCTAACTTTAAAGGTTTCACAGTCTTTATCAACTTTAAGGTTGTTTCAAAGTCCCAAGTCTTATCTGAAAGTTAAGATTGTCTTTTAACTTTAAATTTTGTAAAATCCAAACAAGTTATAACCTTTTAACATATAATGGCACAGAGTAAACATTTTTAACTGTTATGAGGTATAACAAGGAAAGACTGGGTCAATGTAAACACGTCAGCAAACATCCACATCTGTAGTTTAAGTCCCATAACACAACCAGTGACTGACAGTCTCTGGATTTTTCAATTTTGCCCTCCAGCTTGGCTGAGTAGCTGGGAAAACTTCCATTCCAAGCCAACAGCGCTCTATGGTAGCCCTTGTACAGTCCTGGTATATCCAAAATATCTTTGGGTCTCCATTGTAAACCATGGTCCATCTTCTAATGGCTTTACTGGCCAATCAGGGACTTCACGCCCTGTTCCAAACACTGCATCTCAGCAGTTGCTCCTGGAATCATGTGGACTTCACGACTCACTCCACACATGTATTTCTTGTTTCCAAAAATAATACCAGGTATGCAGGACATAGCCATGTTGTTAATTTAGGGACAAAATAAACATGACTTTGAAGAGCAGATTCCTTTCTTTCAGCGATTTCCTTTCCAAAGAGTTTGCACAGTCCATCTTTCTGTCCTTCCTGGATGGAAACACCTTAGGCATCTCTCCATTGTTTTAATGTAAAGCAGTTGGGCCATAATCAAAAGCCATTCTCTGGGCCAGTAAGTTAAACAGGCACAATTTTGGGGAGGAAAATATTTATTGAACTAACAGACCGAGGTGAAGTTAAGGAAAAGCTGGCCCCCCTTTTACAGATCCAAGCAGAGAGAGAGAGAGAGAAAGAGAGAGAGAGAGAGAGAGAGAGAGAGACCCAATACCTTCCGAAGCAAGCAAGCACACTGTAACACTGAAACTCACAAAATGGCAGAATTGCTGTTTTACATATGTATCCCTAAAATTTTGCATTTAATTAAAAATATCTCAGGGGCAGACCCCAGGAGGCCAGGCCAAAGTGACACCTCCTCCAGCCAGAAGGCTAGAGACAATTTACAATTATAATAAACACAATTATAATATATTCTATTGGGGGACATCTATTTAAACTATCACAGAAGCCAAGGAAGGTTTCTGCATAAGTGACTAATAATGGTTATTCAAAGATCAGAATATGCCAGATCAAGTGGCACACACCAGTGATTTTAGCACTTGGATGGCAGAGGCAGGAAGATGACAAATTTAAGTCCAGCCTAGGCTACAATAGCTAAGCTCTTTCAAATATCAAAAAGAACATGTTAATTTCCCATCTATGTTACATCTGTTTAGAAACATCTAGTCTACAGGATGCTAGAATCTATGATTGTTTCTCATGACCTATCATCTCTCATCTCCATTTGTGATGTCATTTATGAAGAACTCAGTTATATTTGTAAAGTTCCTCCAAGTTATATATTTAAAAAATCTAATCAAAAACTAAAACTCTAAAGGGATTTATGATGTCATAGTACATTTTAGTTGCAATTTAAGAAACATGCATTGATTTTATCACACACTTGCCTCAAAATTATAAAGCTTTGTGAGTTCTTGACACATTTTGTTTATTTAAATTGGTTTTTTGGCATTCATTTATGAATGAAGATGTCAAATTTTATTTCCCTTGGGTTTAAATTTTTTCAGCCTTTAGCAGAATTGCATAATTACTTGAGTTCCTAGATCAACAGTACATTTATATTACAATTAGCATAATTACTCACAGTAAGATGCTGAACAGAATGGCGTTTAATATTGCATATGTTTCTAACTGTTTCTCATGCTGGGCTGCAGATATTCTCGAGGACACATAAATCAGTGTGTAAAATCCTGTAGTTTTGATTTGTTGTTTTACTCTGTTCTTTAAAAATGACGCCAATAGCTACAAATAATTACATTTGTAATTTTGTGATCATTTTGTGAAGAATCTATGTCTAGTATGTTCGTGTTGTGTATCAGCTTTCTTGAGTATCAGAATCCAGCAGATCTGGTCACAAAATAGTCTTACTGCACCGAAGCACATGCAAGACTTGTGTGATTCTGTTCGCTGAGGTAGTGGAACCTCTGCAGATCTAATGGAACCATGTGTAGCTGCATAGATGATGTTGTATTTTGTCAGAGAAGACAAAATTCAAGAAAGTAGACACTGAATCCAGTTTTCTTTGGAAGAAGTACATTCATGTAATTATTTTTATCACAACAACTTCATTTTAAAATCAGTCTACAGAACCTAGAACCAGGCCTGGGAATGTAGTTCTGTTGGTAGAGAGTTTGTCTAGCATGTGCAAGATCCTAGGTTCAATCCCCAGCACCATGTAGATAGAACATGCTGGTGCACACCTATAATCCCAGCCCTAGGGAGGTGGAGCCAGGAGGAGCAAGAGTTCAAGGTTTTCTTCAGTTACAAGCAAGTCACATGATACTCTGTATCAAAAAAAATTTTTTTGAAAACCAATGTTGGGTGTGTTGATTCACATCTTTAATCCCAGCACTGAGGAGGCAGGGGAAGGCGGATTGCTGAGTTGGAGGCCAGCCTGAGACTACAGAGTGAATTCCAGGTCAGCCTGAGCTAGAGCAAGATCCTACCTCGAAAAACAAAAAAACACAACATGACAAAAAAGAAAACCAGACAGTAATACTATTTAGTAAGAACAAAATTATCAATTCTCATATAATTACCTTTTTCTATATGAAGAGTTAGGTAAAACAAATTTTAAAAAATAGTTTTTAAACCTAAATATACAAAATGATAATAAATAAGTCTAAACTCTCCCTATAAAAAAATCATTAGATTTGAAAACTCAAACTCAAATACATTCTGTTTTCAAGAGTAGCACATTAAAAAAATACAAGGGCACAGACAGGTTGCAAGTAAAAATATGGAAAAATAACCAAAATCATTGTTTATAATAGTTAAGTGTGGGAACAACTCAAACATCCATCAACTGATGAATAGATGAATGTGCTATAATATACTATGGAGAATTATTTGGCTATAGAAAAGACTGGGATGTCTTTACATGCTACAGCATGGATGAACCATGCCAGCTTTAAGAAGCCAGCCGCAAGCCATTCTTCACCAGGAGTTGACACAATCTGCTTCAACAATGCTTGACCAGAACCCAGAGGTTGACACCCAACCCCACCTGCCACCCCAAACAGAAGTCCTTCACCACCTCCTTGCATTTCCTTGGACCACCACAAGGCCTCCGCAGTGTCTCTACTGGCTGCTGTCATGGCAAGTGTCCCCCTCACAGGTGTCCCCAAACTATCCAGACTGGGAGACTGCCATCAATTGCAGATCAACTTGCAGCTCTGTCCTCTCTATCCATCTGTGCGTGCCTGTTTGGACCACGATGACCGGGCTTTTGAGGAACTTTGCCGAATACTTTCCTCACCAGTCTGAGGAGCAGGCACTAATGAAAGCATGCAACCAGCAAGATGGCCAGATCTTCCTAAAGGATATCAAGAAACCAGACCATAGTAACTGGCAGAAGTGAGCTGAATGCAAAGAAGCAAGTGTTGCCCTTGGAAGAAGTATGAATCATCAGTCACTACAAATGGTCACTGACAAAAATGACCACCAATGTGTGACTGTTGAAACTGTTACCTGAATGAGCAGATGAAATGCACCAAAGAATTTGGTGACCATGCAACCAACTTGCTCGAGATGAGACCCCAGCAAAACCTGGCATGGCAGGAATATCTCTTGTGGAGGTTACCTTAACCTTTTCTTCCTTTTTTAAAATAAATGCATGTGTAGTCCATGTTCATAGGTACACTTTGTGTGTGTGTGTGTGTGTGTGTGTGTGTGTGTGTGTGTGTGTGTGTGTGTGTGTTTAAGCCAGAGGGCAACCTTGGATGCAGATCTAGTCACCTTTTGTTTTATGACACAGGGTCTCTTACTGGCCTGTAGTTTACCACTTAGGCTAGAACAGCTGGCTAGCAAGCCCCAAGGATCCTCCTCTCTCTAGCTCTCCAGGGCCGGGATTACAAACATGTGCCTGGCATTTTCATTTGGCTTATGAGGACCAAACTCAGGTCTGTATGCTTGTAAGGCAAGCACTTCACTAACTGAACCCTCTCTCCAGGCCCCACCATTACCTTTTCTCTAAGTTGGACCAAAACATGGACTTAAGTTCTATAATATGTTCCATTCTTTCAAATAAAGAAATCTGATATAAAATAGAATCCAACCACAAAAGACTACTTATTATATGATTCTATTTCCAGGAAATGTCTGGAATTTGGAGATCTTTAGAGGCTGAAAGTAGATTAGTGGTTATTTATATTGAGAGACTAGGATAATTGTATATTATAGCTGAAGTGCACAAGGGAAAATATTCTAAGATTGAACTGAAAATATTAAGAATTGTTGTAATAAAGACCATCTTTTCAACAGAAAAAAGGCAAGAGCAGGCACAGACAATTCAATGAAAAATGACAGCCATATGTGTGAAAATTATGCATAATTCACTAATATTCAAAGAGATAAAATAAATATATGAGGTAATGGAATAATTTGTTTAATTGTGGTAATCACTTTACAATGTATATGTATGTTAAAAAATATCATGTGCACTTTGTTTCAGTTACCTTTTTGTTTCTGTGATAAAGCACCTAACAAAAGGTAGCTGATGGGACAAAGGGTTTTAATTAGGCTTACAGTCTTGAGGGGAAGCTTCATGGTGGCAGGGAAAGCATGACATGAGCCATGAGCTGAGGCTGGACCTCTGCCACAGCAGATGAAAAACAGCAGCAGGAGAGTGAGCTGATCTCTGGCAAAGGAGGGCTAGATCTAACACCTCTAAGCCCACCCCCAACAACACCCCTTCTCTAGCAAGACTCCACCTTCCAAAATGCCACAGTTGGGGACCAAGCATTCAAAGCACATGAGCTTATGGGGCACATTTAGTTCAAACCACCATATACATTTAAATACATAATTTTTATTTGTCATGTATATCTTAATAAAGTTGGAGGAAAATATTATTCAGGGGATGAAGATGTATCTCAGTTGTAGAGTAAATGCATGAGCATAGCCCTCAGTTCAATCCAAACTGCAAGAGAGATGGGGTTGGGGGATGTGCAGATAAATACATACACACAAGTTGTTAATAAGTACCATTCTTTCCAATATATATGTTAAATATATAATCCAATATGATATATATATATATAAATCATGTTAGGAGACATACCTTGCTGCCTATCGAGTTGGCAGAGGACGTCACTGGTGGGATTGCTGGTGGTAGCATACTCACAGGAAACAATCCGAAAATTCTGAAAACTACATGTATTAGTTTCCCTAAGGCTGCCATAATAAGTACCAGAACTTAGATGGCTTAAAAGCCACAGAAATTTCTTTCAGAGTTTAGGAAGTAGAAGTTCACAGTCAAGGTGTCAGTAGGTACGTGTGCCTGCTCAAGAGTCTAGAAAAACATCTTCACTTCCTCCTGAACAATGGTAGTCTGCAATCCTACCCATTCCTTGGCTTGTAGCTACATCAGTCCACATAGTCTCTCCTTCACATGACCCTCTTCCTCTGTCTGTGTCTGTGTTTATTTTTGTTTTGTTTTGTTTTTGTTTTTCAAGGTAGGGCCTTGCTGTAGCCCAGGCTGATCTGGGATTCACTATGTAGTCTCAAGCTGGTATCCAACTCGTGGTGCTCCTCCTACCTCTGCCTCCTGAATGCTGGAATTAAAGGTGTGTGATACCATTCCTGGCTGTTTCTTCCTCTTCTTACTTACTTTTATAATGGCAAAGCCATTGGGTGTAAGGCACATCTGAAGATAGTATATCCTAAGCAAAAATATTATGGAGAGGTGGGCATATCTGTAAATATGTTATTTTCAGTATTATGCAAAATTGTAAGGCTTCTGAAATAAACGTCTAATAATAAGGTATTATTGCACTATCTGTGTATGTACATTATACAAGTATATTACTATTAAATAATATATATTTTATGATGAAATATATATTCCATTTATTAAGGAATTTTTTGCTATAAAAAGATGTTTATGATAGGTTAATGGCAAAAAGTAGGTTATAAAACAGTATGATTTCATATTTGAAAAAATGTACTTATGTTTCTGTGTATTCATACACATACCACTAATTTTCCACCTCTTATGTAACTCCTTCCATTTTATGTGTTTTTTATGTTACCTTTTTCTTTTAGTTGCCAGTAAATAATAGGGGTGCACTTTTAGTTGAAATATGCAAAAGGATATGAGATTTGACTCACATAAATTTAAATTTTATATGGAAAACGATAGCTTACAAAGAAAAGGTGATTGACAAGATGCATATCACCACCTATAGTTTCTAAATTATTTTACATTAAGATGGTTTATGTTTGTAATGAGAGAAAAACTCAAAAACATTTAAATAAGTGAATTATTCAGCAACAGACTAGAGAATACACCTGGGAAAATCAGTGTGGCGAAGGTGACATCTTCTGTTCACAGAAGCACAGCCTGGGGCTCCGAGAGGACTCGGGTGACAGGCGCTTGCTTTCACAGTGGGCCATCCTGGTTCAGTTCCTCAGTACCCACACAGAGCCAGATGCGCTATGTGGTGCATACATCCTGAGCTTATTTATAGCTGCAAAAGGCCCTGGGGTTGCCATAATTCATTCATCCTCTGCCTCCCCCCCCATTTTCTGTCTCTCTGTCTGTCTCTCTCCCAAATAACAGGAGGAATTATTAATATTAACAAGTAGCCTCTTGGTCATCAGGTTTTTTGCAGGGCAAAGGCTATAGATGTATCTATGTATTTTCAAGTATTATTGATCGATAAATCTTGGGTGTTGCATTTGTAGCTACTGAGATGTCAAGCAGGGAGAACTTTACAGATGAGGAACTAGGTGAGGTTAATCACACCTCTAATCCCAGCACTCAAGAAGCTGAGGGCAGATACTGAGTTCTAGTCCAGACTGCTCTGCAAGGCAAAAAAGAAAGGAAGGGCTTTATGTGGGTACTGGGGAATCAAACCAGGGTCATCAGGCTTTGCAAGCAAGTGCCTTTGACCAATGAACATTCTCTCCAGCCCGTATTTTATAATACATTTCTGTTGTTAGATTATAATGAGATTTATCTATACCATATTTACTTTATTGTCATTAATAAAGAATATGACCAAGAAAAATAGAAAGGAAAGGAAGGAGGGGGAGCAAATAAAATACACCTACACGTACACCCCAAATTGGAAAGAAAAAGAACTCCACAGAAGAGAAAAGGGTTGAGGGGCTTTATTACAAGCTTCATATTTTGAGGCAAAAGATAAACTTTTGGGCTCTTCCCATTTTTTCTTTATCCATCTTTAGCTGATAGAAAATTGTTACAGGTTAGATTACTTAAAAGTATCTATAGAGGGGCTGGAGATGGATCTATGGGTAAAGCATCATTACTACCTTTGAATACACACAGCTTTTCTTCTCATTCTTGTATGTGTGCAGAGATGCATGCAAAGGAATTTGTTGTGCCTTTGTGATGGAACCTGAATTTTTTCACTATAGAGGCCTGATCAATATTTTTGGACCACTCTTCAGTCTCATGGTGCACGGATAAGAGCACCAAGATATGTCATTAGCTGAAAGAACGAAGAGCGAGCACAGAAGAGGGTGCTCACGTTCATGTTAAAGTAGACTGCAGAAATGTCTGAGAGAGTACTTCCTGCCAGCAGCCCTGGGTGAGCTGTCTGTCTTGGCTTAGAAAAACCCACAGGATCACACAAGCCAAGAGGTCACATCTTCATGTTCACTTGAAGAGCACCAGTGACACTGCCCAGGAGGTCAAGGGTATGCATATTTGAAAAGCCACCAAGTATCTGCTCTTTTCCCACTCACAGTGACTCTGAGAAATGTCTGCATGTTTCACTGGGAAGGTCAGATGCTATTTGGGGTTCTGCCACAGGATAAATACTGCCTTCCATTCAGCAAGAAGTTTCATCCTAGAATGACATGGGCCTTATGTCACATTGATTAATAAGGTTCTTTTTAACGAAAACTTCAGGCATGTGAATCAAAGAAAACCTTGAAGGCTGTTCACCTCTCTTATTCCCAGGGTATCCTTTAATCATTTTCTGTCAAACATCCCTGTGGATCAAATTGGTTTGGTTATGTTCTCAAGTTCTGTGAATGAGGAAACCAGGCCAGGTACAAGTTTATTTCTGATCCATGCTATTTGAGATCTCTGTGGGAAGACTGAAAGGCTAGAGGCTGGAGCCCTCTGAAGTCTCATTTCCTGACATGTTAGGCAGGTGCAACTGGACACTGGCCATGGATGCTGTTCCTCTCCACATGGGCCTCTCCTTATCATCCCTCTGCACGAGTTAATTGGGGTTTCCTGGCAGAATAGTGTTTCATTACCAAGGCCGAGTGTTCCCAAGAGCAGAAAACAAAAGCTTTATCAGATTTTATGATGCAGTCTTAAAAGTCACACCACGCCATTTCTGCTCTCACCTCGGTCTTGTCAGTGTTGTAGGAAGTAGGAGAAAGACTCTCCCTCACACACCTCAGCCAGAGAGTGCCACTTGACATTTTAAGAGCATATGAGATGGAATTCAATGGGAAAAAATACAATCTGTCACAAATACAACACCAATTTTTTATCCACACCATCTCCCTACATCATGCTTGGGAATTTGCCAAGAATGGGGCTTGTTTTGGTCTCCTCATGCAGTTAAAGTTTGATTACATTTCACTGTTAAGTGTGGTCATAAGAGTTTTGGCCATTCCCCCAAGTGTTTTATTTATGTGATTTGGTGATAGGGATTTATCATGGTTTGATCCAGGTGCCCCCCACAAACAAATGAATGTGTTCTGATAGATGGATCCTCAGCTGATGACAATTCGGGAATTAGAACCTCACTAGAACTGTGTTGTTGGGGCGGGCTTATGGGGGTTATAAGCCAGCTTCCCCTTGCCAGTATTTAGCACACCTTCCTGCCACTGTTTGCAGTGCTGTGGCAGAGGTGATGTCCAGCCCTCTGTTCATGCCATCGTTTTCCCTGCCAGAATAGAGTCTCCCCTTGAGTCCGTAAGCCAAATAAACCCATTCCTCAACAAGCCACTTTTATTTGGGTTCTTTCTGCGCAGCAACTATAAAGCTGACTGTAACAGGATTGAACCGAGAGCCTCGTGCATATCTGCACACACTCTTCCACTGAGTTACACCTCAGCCCTTCCTCAAGAATTTAAACTTATGACCCCGAGCTACCCAACAATTGTTACATGTCCTGCCATGCTTATTATTAATAATAGCTTTTGGATGCCATCCAGATTAAAAACTCTTATTTTGGTCTGACTACTGTTTAGATTCAGCCTCTATTTTTGGCAAACATAGTGTGTTTTTATTTTCTAGTTCTAAAGCTAAATGAAGTATTTTCTCTTGAAGGTGGAACATTGTTCCATTTTTTGCTGAATTTTAATAATATCACCAGCCTTAGCAGTCTGCTTGAATGCAAAAGTTAAGGGATATTATTCCAGATTTCCAAAAAAAAAATAGCTTTAGTCAGAGCATACTTGGTGGGTGAGTGGAAATTCCTTCTGGAGAGAAATGAGCAAGTTTTTAAAAAATTATTTTTATTTCTTTGTGTGTGAGCAAGTTTTCATAACAGCATTTTCGGGGAGAGAGAAGCAGCTCTTTAGTAGATGGTCAGACCATGTGGGCATTTTCCAACACCATCTCCTATTCCCTTTCTTCAGGAACTTGTGGCCTTTCTGTAATCCTCATACACAGTCGTTCACACTACATTTCTTCTTGGAATGTCACCTTTCCAACCCAAACAAATTCCTGTCCAACCTTAATGACACAATCAAAAAGTCATCTCCTCCATGAAGCTTTCCCTCACTGCTACCATAGCACAAGTATTCCTAATACATTGTGTTGCAGTCAGCTTTCTAGTTGCTGCACAGAAAGAACCCAAACAAAAGTGGCTTGTGGAGGAATGGGTTTATTTGACTTACGGACTCGAGGGGAGACTCCATCC